>PVKA01012497.1:0-47557 GCA_004027165.1 Ctenomys sociabilis
TCACAAATTGTGCTGCTATAAACATAGGTACACATATATCTCTATGATACAATGTTTTCAGTTCCTCTGAGAAAATTCGCAGTAGGGTGATAGCCGGCTTGAATGGGATTTCTAGTCCTACTCTTTTGAGGAGTCTCCACACTGACCTCCACAATGGTTGTACCAGTCTACATTCCCACCAGCAGTGGAGAAGTGTTCCTTTTTCCCCACAACCTCTCCAACATTTGTTGTTGGCTGATTTCCTTATGATAGCCATTCTTTCTGGAGTGAGATGGTATCTCAGTGTTGTTTTTATTTGCATTTCATGGATGACTAGCGATGTGGAGCATTTTTTCATATGTTTATTCACTTCTTTAATTTCGCCTTATGAGAAGTATGTATTCATCTCAGATGCCCATTTCTGAATTGGGTCTTTAAATTTGAGGGCCCTGTTATATCTTACTTCTTTATATATTCTAGACAGCAGACCTTTGTCTGATTGCTTATCAGGTAGGATTTTTTCAAAATTTGTGGGTTGTCTTTTCACTCTGTTGACAATTTCTTTTGACATGCAGAAACTCCTTAAGAAGAGTTGATCCCAGTTGTTGATTCTGTCAAGAGCTTCCCGTGTGAATATATGTTTGTTCATGAACTCTTTACCTACCCCTATGTCTTTAAGAGTTCCTCCTACTTTCTCTTCCAGGAGATTGAGTGTTTCTGTTTTAATGTTTAGATCTTTAATCCATTTTCACTTTAACTTAGTGCATGGTGATAGAGCTGGGTCAAGTTTTAGTTTTCGGCATGTAGAAAGCCATGTTTTCCAGCACCATTTGTTAAAGAGGCTATCCTTCTTCCAGTGAGTATGATTGGCCCCTTTGTCAAAGATCAGATGGCTGAGTGTGTTCATAGATGCTTCTGCACCTTCTAATCTATTCCACTGATCCTCAGATCTATTTTGTTGCCAATACCATGTTGATTTTATCACAGTGGCTTTGTAGTATAAATTCAAGTCAGGAATTGTGATGCCTCCTGCCTTGTCTTTATTGGCCAAGATTGTCTTTGCTATTCTAGGTCGTTTGTGGTTCCAAATAAATTTTAGGAATGATTTCTCTATGTCTGGGAGGTGTGTTGGTGGCAGTTTTGATAGGGATTACATTAAATCTGTACAGCAATTTTGGGAGTATCGCCATCTTCACGATGTTGGTTCTTCCTATTCAGGAGCATGAAATACCTATTTTCTGAAATCCTCTATAATCTCTTTTCTTAGGGCGTTGTGTTGTAATTTTCCGTGAAAAGATCTTTGACTTCTTTGGTTAAGTGAATCCCAAGTTATTTCATTTTCCACGGTGCTATTGTAAAGTTATTGTTTCTATTATTTCCCTTTCAGTGTGCTTGTTATCTGTGTAGAGGAATGCTATTGACTTTTGAGTATTGATTTTGTATCCTGCTATGCTACTGAATTTCCGTATCAGTTCTAGTAGTTTCTTGGTGGAATTTTTGGGGTCTTCCAACTAAAGTATCATATGATCTGCAAATAGTGATAATTAAAAAAAAAAGAAATACAGAAGAAATTTAGAACATAAGGAAAAACAATTGATAAAATGAGACAAAACAACTTAAGCTTTATCTGTTCTTTTCCATACATGAGGAAAAATCCACAGTATAATTGTGCAAACTATCCTTCCCACAACCCCCCTCCTGTCCTCCTTCTCAATTCAATAACTCTTTCCTTTTGAATAAGTTCATTCCCTTTTCCCAGTATCTACTGTACCTTTCAGAATCCATTTGCTCAACAAAAAGGGGATATAAATGAAGTACCATTTTGTATCTGTATATTCAAAATAGGATAGATATACAGCTACATTCTCTTAAGTCAGTGAATAGAAAGATTTTTTCTGATGGTGTTTGTGGACAGGATATCATGTCTGCATCTTGTACAATGCCTAACTACTAAGACAACAGTATGTCATGTATTAATTATTGAAACTGTACTACTAATTGGTTTTGGAACTGTCTCATTGCTATTTGTTTCTCAATAAAATTATTTTTAAAAAGTAATCCATTTTCTCTTTGCAGTTCTCAGAGTAAGGATACAATATGGTGTTTGCAAATGCAGGTCTCATGTATTTCACTTAAGAGTATGGTCTCTAGTCCTACAAATAACCCACTGCTATTATGGACTATTGGACTACATTGGATTATTTTGCTGAATTCACACACCTACAGTATTTAAATGGCAATGGAATACCTATCTCTGACAAAACTAAACAAAAAAGGGGATACAAATGGAGGACCATTTTGGATCTGTATATACGAAATAGTTAGGATAGACATACAGCTACTTTCAATTCAATGAGAAGAAAGATTTGTACTAATAGTGTTTGGACAGGATATTATGTCTGCGTCTTGTATTATGAAAAACCACTACAAAGACAATATGCGATGTATTAATTATTTAAACTATGCTACTAATTGATTTTGAAATCGTCTCATTGCTATGTTTCTCAATAAAATTAATAAAAAAGAAAGTTAATGAATGAGAAAAACTGGTATTTCAGCAAGTAACAAGCAAAGGGAGATTGTGGAGATAAATTTTAACTTATGATGTATGTTGGTTGGTATATCCAAAGTTTTCATGCTACTATAAACTTAAAATTCATGAAAAATTCTATAACTACTATAACTTTTTTTAAAACTACTATAACTTTTCATGACAAGATTTCACAAATTAGCTAGGCTGGCCTGAAACTCTGGGGCTTAAATGATCCTCCTGCTACTGTCCCCTAAGTAATTGGGACCATAGGTGCATACCACTGTGCCTAGCATAATACTATTTGAAATGTGACTTGAATGTAGGGTTTTTAAAGGATCACTAAATAATTACATTGTCTGGTGTGCATTTATTTCTTTAGCCATATTTCCTGGGAATATTGGCATATTAACAAATTTTAGTATTCACAATGTTCTTGGGATTCAAGGGAAGGTGTTAGGTGGACTGTGGGACAAAATATTGAGTAGTTTGACATTCCTTGTTTCATGTAACAATAATTGAACTCTGCTTTATACTTAACACTGCAGTAGGCATTGGGGTTACATGATAAGATATAGATATCACTTGCCATGAGGGACCTTCAATCTGACAAAGGTATGTACATAGAGGGTTTTTTTTTTTTCAGAACTGGGGATTGAACTCAGGCCCTTGTGCTTGCCAGACAAACATTTATTCTACTGAGCTATCTCCCCGGCCCTCTTATAGAGTTTTGATAGGTAGAATCAGTGGAGTTGTCACAGATTAAACTTTTTAAATGTGCATTTTCTAACTTTTATAGAGATATCTTTAATTATATATTTCAACCAGTATGGTAGCAGTGTAGTAGAAACAGAAGAGTCTTGTCACTTGCAAAATTTCTGGCATCTTAAGCATCATTATATCGGTTTTATAAGGTCACCATGACACAGTACTGCAAGACAAAACTAAAATACCAAAAACTAGGTGATTTAAACCAGTTCATTCTTTCTCTATTCCAGAGGCCAAAATTCAAAAATAAAGTGTCAGCAGCATCATGCTCTTTCTGAAGACTCTAGGGAAGAGCCTGTTCTATGGTTTTTCTCCTAGCTTCTGATATTGCGGTTGATCATTAGTGTTGCTTTTTTTTGTAAGTACGTAATACCAGTCTCTGCCTGTGTTAATGTAGTTGTTTTTCTTGTGATCTCTGTCTATCTTCTTGTACTGGGTCATACACTTTTTCAACTTGAAAAGTTCAGAAGTGTAAGAGACTCTACAGAGAGCCAAGATTCTTACTTTGTAAACATACTCATGCTGTGCAAGAGGAGGTTATAGACCTTGTGTTAGTTCTACACCCCCAGGATAGCTTGTTATGTGACGGGGGAAGAGGGGCTAGCTAAAGGCCACAGATGCTGCTCTTCCCTTTACTCTTGTACTGTTTTCTGCTACCATGAACTGCTGCCCTCTGCCATGTGCCACTTTGCTCTGCCTGGGAGCCAGCCCAGTATAGACTGAAGCCTCTACAAACTGTAAGCTAAATAAACCTTTTCTTCCTTAATTTGTGGTGTTGAGCATTTTGTCCCAGCAACAAATAAAAAGTAACAGAGAAACTTCTCTGAGAAACGCATTAGCTGTACTGGATTGGGGCCTACTTTAATGGCTTTGTCTTAACTTGATTATATCTGCAAGATCCCATTACCAAATAAGGTCACAATTAAGAACAGTGATTTGTTTTACAGTGTTATTTTAACTTTTAAAGCATCCAGTGGGTGTTTGTAAAAGTTAATTGTCAATGATCAGAGATTGTGTCTTTGTCAGCCATTTCAGATACATTTGTATTAATCTTTAGAATCAAAATTACTGCTGGATATAGGGACACACACCTGTAATCCTAGCACTTGGGAGGCTGAGGAAGGAGGATCACTGCAAGTTGGATACCAGCCTGGCCTACAAAGTGAGTTCCAGGCCAGCCTGAACTGCATAGTGATACCTTATCTCATAAAGACAACCAAGAAGAATCAGAATTACTCTCTTCAGGACTAGGTAGAGGTATATCTAGGGCTGAAGTGAATGAAGCTGTAGTTTATGATCCCCAGTAACAAAAAGTTACTTTTTTCTGTTTGGCACACATATCAAAACTACTTGTGGGGACCAGGGAGATGGCTCAGTAGAATAAGTGCTTCTTTGGTAAGTGCAAAGGCCTGAGTTCAATCCCCGGTTCTGAAAAAAAAAAAAAAAAAAAAAAAAAAGTACATATTTTTCTATCTTTTATTTGGTGATAACTGAAATTCATGTTTTAAAACCAGTATTTACTCAAATATCTTTTTCTGAGCTGGGGATCAAACTTTAGTCCTCTGGCATGCTGGGCAAGTGGTCTACCACTGACATTCTAAGCCCTCTTCACTATTTTATTTTAAGAAAGGATCTTTTTATCTTGCCTAGGCTGGTCTTGAACTCCTAGGCTCAAATCAGCCTGTTGTCTCAGCCTCCTAAGGAGCTGGGATTATAGATACAGCTTTTAAAAATTAATCTGTATGTCAGGTAATCATTTTATTAGGAAGTTTAGTACTTAAATACATTGCCAAGCAGTGTTTCTATATTAAATCTCACATAAAATGTTTCCTCGTGTGAACTTTTTTCTATTTAACGTTAGAAAGTTTTAAAAATTCTTTAATCCAAACTATTTGAGTCCTTGTATCTTCATACTTTTAATAGCATACCTGCTCTAAAAGTATGCATATTAGCTCTATCAGAAAATTAATTAATAGCTTTGAGAGCATGAGATGTGGTGCATGCTTATAGTCCTGTCACTCTGGGAGGCTAACTCAGGAACATGTCAAGCCCAGACTGTGCAATTTAGAAATTGAGTGAGAGCCTATCTCTAAATAAAAAATAAGTAAATAGAGGCCTAAGGACATGCTCAAGGTGAAGCCCTTGGGCTCCCAGTACTGCAAAACAAGAACTTTTGTTTTTGCTTTGGGAGGAATTACTCAGAAACCGTATGGACTTATATTCATTCTAAATTTTTACGTGTAAACATACTACATTAATTGTATGTAATATAATGATAAATACCAAAGAAATCAGGCAAAGAATGAAAGTAACTTTGTGTTTACTTATTTAAAGTGGATATATGGGATACAAGTAACCTAATGATAATATAACTCTACCTGTGAGTGACAAATACTACATATTTCTCCTAAAGTTTACGCAATGTTGCTAGAATGTCGATAAAGAAAACTCAGTAGTGCTAGGGGTGTAACTCTGGTAGAGTACTTGCCTAACATACCCAAGGGCCTGGGTTGGATCCCTGGTATAAATGGGGAGAAAACACAAAATTTTTGTATGAAAAACTTCACAAGTTTGTCATGTTTATAAAATATTTTAGTTTTGGTACATTTTGTATTGAAAACATTCAAACTACAAGAATATATTAAAAGACAATAAAAGCCAACCAACGTACATAGAGATGCACAAAAAGCAGAATACTGCCTGTGAGATTGAGGGTAAGGCAGGACTTAGATTCTTGTATTACCAGAGAAAAATGAAATTAACTTTTTTAAGACATAAGTTATATCTATTTGAAATAAATTTCTAAATATATAAGCTTTAGCAAAAATGCCATTGTGAACTGTCATAGGGTTTAATAATTCAGGGACATAGTTTCAGTGCTTTATAGTATAGAAAGCCACTCCTAAAAACAGCCCTTTGGGGCTGGCGGTGTGGTAGTGCATGTCTCTAATCCATAGTGCATGCCTGGAATCCCAGTGATTGGGAGGCTGAAGTAGAAGTATTGCATAAGTTCAGGGTCACCTAGAGCTGCATAGTGAGGTCAAGGCCTAGCTGAACTGCATAGCAAACCCAGTGTCAAAAAAAGATTAATTTTGTTAAAGTTAGAAAAATGTAAAAAAAAATGTATTTCAGTAGGTGAATTGTACAATTAGCAACAGAAGAACTACATTAAGAAATACAAATGTTGGGAAGAGAAGAGCTAAGGTTCTCTTATCAAAAGAAAGAACTTTTTCACATTAGAATTTAAAGAATGTAGTTAAAAATTAACTTGATTCTGTGAAACAGATTAAATATGTAACCACTTCAAACAGAAATGACTTAGTCCTCTCACATATGTGCTGTATGTTGTTTTCCAAATCAAAAGCATATAATTTCACCAGCAAAGGCCTTTTTTTAAGACTTTGCAATTGTTATGCGAACTAGTATCACCTACTATTATAGTATTTTAACAGTTTCATTGAAATGTGTCTCAAAACTTAAGAATAATTTAAGGTATGCATACAGGCCTGGGGATGTAGCTATGTGCCATGGCAGAAGTTTAACATGGGTAAAGCCTTGGATTTGATTCTCAACACCACAAAAATAATACATTTACAATTAAAACAAACATACAGGTCAGTGGTTTTCAGTGTTCTGTATTCAGAATTGTGCCGCCATTACCATAGTCTAGCTTTAAAGCATTTTTTAAAAATGTATTTAGTGCAGGGTCTATAGGGTCTTACTATGTAGATTGGACACATAGTGATTCTCCTGTATTCTGCCTCCAAAGTGCTGGGATTACAGGTGTACATTACCATGCCCAGTCTCAATTGCTGTCTCAGCATGCCCCAGGGGTGGGACTGGCTTGACATGATGGGGATTGAACTCCGGCCGCTGTACTCTGTCTAAGCAGGAGCTTTAATTACTTTCTGTTTCCATTTATTTTAATGACATGGTAAGGTTCCAATATTATTGTTTTTGTGCCTATTCTAGGTCATTGGCCCTGTGGTTTAAGAGCTCTTTTTATAACTTATTTTTATTAGTATGTGTGTAGTACATAATGGTTTCATTCATCATGAGTTAGTACATGTACATAACATATCTTCATTTGTTTTACATATTTCTCTGTCTGAAAAGCTCTTCAAGTAGCTAAATTTGCAAGTCATATTATACCCTCACTGAGAAGACATTCAGCCACAGTTTCATGTTATGGCTTTTTCATCTTCTGAAAGTATTTGATCTAGAGCATATATTTAAAGTTCTGTGTTTTACACTACTTGCTAAGCAAGCTGTCTTAATTAGAAGGAATGAGACTGTTCTTTCCAGACTTAGAACTGAGGTTGTTCTATTTTGTGTTAAGGAATTCAGGCTTTCAGTTGTAAGAACAGCTTTAGCAGTAGTACACTACTGTATTCAATAGTAATGTCATCTTCATCACTGTCTTCTTTTAGCTCAAATTTGGTTCACTTTGCTGTGAGTAGCCATACAGGCTGTTGTTAGTTTAGTAGATTGGCTAGAGCTGCCAGACTGACTGTTCCCAATAGTTATTTTCCTGGTATGCTGTTCTCATGATTATGGTGAAGTTGTTGTTGTTTGTAATCAATTACTTGATGGAGATGCTGTCTTGAAACTTCTATACCATTAACTTTTTAAATGATATCATTAACCATTAATAATCACAGGGTATGGTGGTGTATCCTTATGTTCCTAGCTACAGGAGAAGCCATAACAGGAGGATTACAATTTTGAGTCTAACCTAGGCAACTCAGCAGGACCTTGTGTCAAAATAAAATGGACTGAGGATGTAATTAAATGGCAGAGTGCTTACCTAGCATGTGTGATATCTTGGGTTTAATCCCATGTACAAAAATAAAGCACTAGTCTTTGGCATACCAGTGACTGAATATGGCTTTTTTCTGTGTGTGTGTGTTTTTTTTTTTCAGGGCAAAATAGTATATTACTTAAAACATTTATCTACTAGTATGCCTATATCAAAAGCATTGCTACCTGGTTCTTCCTTGTTTTGTATAAAAATCCTAAACAGTGGCTTGGCTGTTGAAATAACTTTATGATAGTTATCATTTATACATTTTAAGTCTCCCCGGATGTCTTCACAGCTTATAAAAAGTCTGCATTAGTTTTTTTTTTTTTTTTTTTTTCTACTAAATTAATTTATTTAGTAAAGACCAGTCCAGAACACACAATCTGATGGACCAGGTCTAGGTTACACGCAACAGAGGTGAACATGACAGCGGTTTAACATGGAATGTCAAAAGCATTAGTATTTTCCATTGTTCAGAACTGTTCTATGTAGTTGATGTGCAAGAAGGAAAGTCATCATTCATTCATGATGACTTTCAAAAAATAAGTTGAGGGGTTGGGGAGTTAGTGCAGTAGAATAAGCATTTGCCTGGCAAGCGCAAGGTCCTGAGTTCGATCCCCAGTACTAAAAAAAAATAATAATAAATAAATAAATAAATAAATTTTTTAAAAAATCAGTTGAGGGCCAGCCAAATAGCTCAGCAGATTAAAGCACCTATAAGCAAGCAAAGAGGCCGGGGTTTGATCCTCAGGCCTGTTGTGGTGGCCCTACCCCGGGGCATGCTGAGATGGCAGCTGAGACTGGGTGGTGTGGTGGTGCACACTTGTAATCCCAGCTCTTGGGAGGCTGTAAACAGGCGGATCATTATGAGTCCAATCTAGTAGTGAGACCCTGAACACCCGGTAGACCCTTCCCTAAAAAATAAAAAAAAAAAAATCAATTGAAGAAACTGGTTGATGCCTTTCGTACACAGTTCAAATAAATTAGTTAAATGTGCACTCCTGAAACATGTTTTAGTTCTTCCTCAATCCCAAGAAAAATCTTAGTACAAACATCGAAGTTGCTGCCCACTCAAGACTGTCAGCCTCTGAACGAAGACTCACTCTCAATTCATGTGTGTTAAGTAGGCTACAGCCAAGAACACCAGCTACTGCAAATCCGTGTAGGCACAGTGAATAGTAGTTCTCTAAGCATTTGTTTTAGTTCTCTCACATTAATGACTAAAGCCCACTTACTAAAATCCTATCATTCAGGCATTAATGATCATATTTTTTTCAGGAAAAAGGAAATCATTCATTTAAGTAATAGCCTCACTGTTACATTCAAAAAAGGAAAAAGAGACACAGAAAGAAAATAGTCAGAATCAACAAAACAAGTATCCATAATAAAATGTACAGGGAAAACATCTTAGCAAAAAGGTGGGCTTTGCTGCACAGCAGGGATCTTATACTGTGAACACCAATGGCCCAACATACCACAAGATTGACCTGGAAGGTGCAGGTCAGAACACCATATGCTTTATTTCCAGGTCTTTGTGAGTCTGTGCTGCACCCTTTGCGCCAATACATGACATATAATACACCTGCGCATGTACCCACATGATGGATAAAATATTAGTCATTGCTTATCTCCCTGACATGAACTTGGATATATGTGAAGTGATGACCGAGCCTGTCCAAGCACAGAGTCATTCAGCACAGTGGGCAGAGCAGGGGTAAGGGGATGGGCAGCTGGCTCAGGTGCAAGCAAGCTGTGCTAGTTCTTTTTCCATGGGGCTTTTCTGAACTTCTAGTTGACATCAACAGAACAGTAAATGGAATGAATGTTTTAGCAGAGACACAAGTACAACTGTCTGTCTTTCTCTTGTGGTAAAGAAGTGAGATGTACAGGAAGTGTCTATTCCTGTTCCCAAAGTATTTTGGTAAAGCAAAAATTAGGGAAAAAAAAATATATATATATTATATATCAGCCACTTTACACACACAGGAGTGATCCCAGGGTTTGAGGGGGAAAAAAGCCCTTACTAAATGTCAACCACAGGGCCAGAGAGATGTTTCAGTGGAGTAAGTGCCTCCTAGGCAAATGCAAGGTTCAATCCATGGTTCTGAAAAACAAAAAGCCACAGGACTCTGAGGAGAGCCAGAGTTCTTGGAAACCACTACATGAAAATATAAAGTACCTCCTTCCCACGCCTCTCACTCATCCATCTGTCCCATGTCCCAGAGAACATGCATTGCTATGTCTGTCTGTGTCCTAGGCCCTCAAGAGGGCTGCTGCTGAATAGTACTTCACTGGAACAAAAGAACCCAGGTGCCTCTCTGGCACCTGCCTCTTCTCCACCACTGAGTCGAGCTCACCACTCAAAAACTGGGTCTAGATTTCCAGGTCATTGTGCTGGGGTTGGCTGCTGGACCTGCTGGATGGCTGCTGCTCCGCAATGGCCAGTGACTGGCGTTTAAGTCCCCTGGAGATCTTTTTGGAATTCTGGTTGTCATCAGGGAAGTCAGAGGGCTGGGCTTGGCAGTTGAAGATGGTGCTGCCCGACTGATGCATGTGGTTCTGCTCCATTCTGTAGTTGGCCCAGTTCTGCTCAGTGGCCTGATTGTTGAAGTTGTGGCAAGAGGAATTGTTCCTGTCCCGGGTCACCAGGTTGTACCCAGACAAGGACATGGGTGAGAGTGGCACAGTGGGTGAAGAACAGCCATTGAAGTAGGCATACTTGGGGAAACCACAGTCCTTACAGGGGTTCAGGGGACCACTGGCAGAGTGGTAGAGTTTTCTCTTACCCTTGTGGTCCTTGATGCCTTTGAAGATGACATAGAAGAGCTCAATGGTGTTGAGGGCCAGTGAGACCAGGGACACCACCAGCATGAAGATGATGAAGATGGTCTTCTCAGTGGGGCGTGACAGGAAGCAGTCCACCTGGTGAGGACATGGGTCACGCTTGCAGGTGTAGATAGCGCTGAGGCTGAAGCCATAGATGTGCCACTGGATGAGCAAGAAAGTGACTTCAAAGAGGGACTTGAAGAGGATGCTGATGATGTAGGTGCGCAGCAAGCTACCACGCATCTTCACCTTCCCATGCTCCTCAATGCCGTACTTGAACTTCTTGATCTCAATTTGCTTCAGATGCATCTCCACGTTGGCACCATCCATCTGGGCGACCCTGAGCTGCTGCTCCTTCTTGTTCAGCTTCTCCTCCTTTCGCATCAGGTAGAAGACGTGAGCCAGGTAGAGCAGTGAGGGCACTGACACAAAGATGATCTGCAGCACCCAGAAACGCACGTGTGAGATGGGGAAGGACTTGTCATAGCATACATTCTTGCAGCCAGGCTGCAGCGTGTTACAATGAAAAGCTGACTGCTCATCACCCCAGGCTGACTCCACTGCTGTGCCCAGCAGCAGGATACGGAAGATGAACAGCACAGAGAGCCACACCTTGCCCCCTGCTGTGGAGTATGCCTGAACCTTGTCCAAGAGCTTCCCGAGGGCACTCCAGTCTCCCATGCTGCCTGAAGACCACTGTGTGGCTGGCCTGCTGGCTGCTGTCCTTCAGGTCAGGGGCCCAGGGCTCAAGGGCCAGAGTTGCTCAGAGCTGAGGTGAGTTGAGGCTGCAGGGACAATGCTGCAGACCTGCTCCTGAGGGCGAGTGGAGACCTCCAGAGCTGCTCAGGCTCAGACTTCAGAGCTTTTAAAATGTTTCAAGCACTGACTCAACTAAGAGGAGGAGTTAGAGGAGGGGACAGCAGCAAAGGACAGGAACTGGGTTGAGGAGGGCTAGGGGCACCTACTGTCACCATTGGCCTGTACCCCACCCACCCCAAAAGCTAACACCGACCCTCTAGAAGCTCTCCTGCTCCCAGAATCCCAAGCTGGGAGCTGTGTGCACAGAGAGACCAGAAACACTGAAAAATTGTGCATTATTCAATGCAACAATTCCTAAACATAAAAGAATTACATTGCTTATTATTTTGGCTGGAGATATGAGGAATCAAAGTCAGGACCTTTTCCTTGCCAGGAAGGTTCTTATGCCTCTCTTATATCCTAAGCCCCTACATTATTTTGTGAGCATATTAAGTACCTGTATAAAGCTCAGTATTTCTGCATTTTGCTTTTTCTAGTATAAAACGACAGTTCAAACCTACTCTTCAACTCTAGGACATAGGATATCACTGGGTAGCAACCATGTTGAGCACAGCACTTCCTCTAGAGAGTGCAATATTGGCAGACTTGCATGCACACTGCAGCCCAGGCACCAACAATCTGAATTGCGCATATCCACAGAAGCAGCTTGGATCTGGCCTTGAACTTCACTGCTGTGGGCCTAGCACAACTATATAACTTTGGCTGCTTGCTCTCTGCCACCTAGGTGGGCATGTGACCCAGATAATTGGGACCACCCTGAGAGTTGGTAGGGTTTTTTTTTGAACTTTAATTTTTTAATGTAAATTTATGTGTTTGGTCTCACTATACAACTCCCATAGCATACAGTGCCGGGGATCAAACCCAGTCCTTGTGCTTGCCAGGCAGGCATGTAGACTGCTGAGCTATCTTCACGGCTCCCACGATGAGAGTTTTTAAGTGAAAGTACTATCAAAGACATTTTGTAGGCAAAGATCACCTGTAATATTGCTGTCATAATGTATTTTTCTGATTTATTAAATACTACCTTCCAGACCTTGTCTAGAAGTATATTTTTATGTGGTGGCAGTCTTGTATGTGCCCAAGTCTTAATTTTTTCCTCATTCAGATAACTTTTATTATACGTGTTTGAGAATCTTAATCATAAAATAGAAGAAATAGAAACTTTTTAATTGTCTGTACATACCAAATATGTGGGTTTTATCTATTTGTCTCTCCTGCTCCTGACTTCCCATTTTCTCACTAGCTTGGCAGTCAGCCCCTTCTCCTTGGCATTTGCCCATGACTTCATACAGCTGACTAGGCTAACCATGGGTGTGTGTGTGTGTGTGTGTGTGTGTGTGTGTGTGTGTGTGTGTATTATTTTTTGGGTACCAGGGATTAAATTATGGACCTAGTGCTTACCAGGCAGGTGCTTATTCTGTGGAGCTATCTCTCCTGCTATATGTAGATTTAAAACTCATATACCATCTTCCAAACCCCTTATATAAACATGACTGTTACTTACTGATTTTATTAATGCTATTATTGGCTTCCCTAGTGCTGTTTTTCCCAAACATTGTTCTCCTCATCTTTCTTTATCCTTGCCTATACACCATCATGCTTACCCAGTACAAATCCCTAAGTATGTTTTTACAGAGCAGCCTTACATTATCTCAGCATACTTCATTATTGTACTTAGATCTCTTCCACCTTCATTTCACTTAAATCATTTTTCCTTCCATTCCTTTCTATCTTTTGTGAATCATCTTTCGCCATTTGACTTTTTTTTTTAGTACTGGTACTTAAACCCAAGGCCTTGCACATGGTAGGAAGTGTTCTACCACTGGGCTGCACACTTAGTTAACCTTTTTAATTTTATCCTGAGACAGTCTCACAAAGTTGCCCAGGCTGCCCTTGAAATCCTGGTCCTCCTACCAGTTTCTAGGGTTAACAGATGTGTGCCACTAGGCCTGCTTTTTTTTTTTTTAAAGCATATTTAGTACAGGGTCTCACTATGCATCTCGGACTCATAGTGATCCTCTTGTTTTCAGCCTCCCTAGCACTGGGATTACAGGCATGTGCCATCATGCCCAGTCATGGTGGCCAGCTCAGCACACCCAAGGGGCAGGGCTGGCACAGCATGTGGTGCTGGAGATCAAAGCCTAGCCCCTGCACCTGTCTAAGCAGGCTCTTAGTCTGCTGGGCTATCTCACTGACCCTTGGCTCTACATTGTTTCTTCCTCTGACTTTTTTCTTTATTGCAATACCAGGGATCGAACTCAGGAGCTTGCACATACCCGATACTTATGCTACTGAGCTGTCTCCCTAGCCCTCCTCTTTGACTTAAAAAAAAAATTATTTTAGGGAAGGATCTATGGGGTGTTCATGATCTCACTACTAGTTGGGACTCATAGTGATCTGCCTGTTTACAGCCTCCCAAGAGCTGGAATTATAGGCGCGTGCCACCAAGCCTAGTCTTAGTTGTGTCTCAGCCTGCCCCCCTGGGGGGCAGGGCTGGCAGCACTTGGGGATCAAACTCCCGGCCCCTGTGCCTGCTTGCAGGTGTTTTAATCTGCTGAGCTACTTGGCCAGCCCTCTTTTTGACTTTTTAACTCTGGATTCTGCTTTTTCATCTTTCTCCAAAAGCTTAAATTCCTTATAATGTGTATATGATGTTCCATTTTGTGTTTCTGAAAAAATAAATTATTGTTTTAAAAACAGTGTAATCTAAACTGTTAAGTTTGAAATTGCTGTTGAGGCTTGGGAGATGGTTCAGTAGAATAAATGTTTGCCTGGCAAGCACAAGGTCCTGAGTTCAATCCCCAGTTCCGTCAAAAAAATTACTATTGTAGTTAGGGTTTATAAGGTAATAGGTTTAATACAGGCCACATAATTTATAGGATTAATTTATAATATTCATCTAAAAAAAACAAATTTGGAACAGTGCAAGAGGTCTCTAGAGTCCATATACTGGAGACCCAAAGAATCCAGCTGAGAGCCTGGATCCCACAGCAATATCCTGCTGGAGTCTAGTTGAAAACCTAGAGCTCATGACAGTGTCCTCCGTGAGTCTAGCTGGAGGCTAAGGGCCCATGACAATGTCTCATGCAAGTCTCTTATCAAGGATCTGCACTGGGAAGGCCTGCAGATCACTGATGGAAGCCAGAGATTGCACCAGTCAGGTGAAGGATATGTGTTGGCAGGCTGAAGGATTTGCATTGGATTCAGGAAGCAATGCTGAAGGTAAGGACCAGAGCTCCTCTGAAGAGAACAACAGCCATCCTCAGTAATAGCGAGGGCATGAATAACTGAGTTCATATTAGGAAAACCAGTGCAGAAGTTTCTCCTGGATAATAAGCAACACACCATCTTTCCCTCCAATTTTCCTTTTATGCTGTTCACAACAATCCTTAAGTGGGACTTCCACACCCAGAATCATGCTGATTCAGTTCAGCTGGGTGTTAGAAGTTGACCATTAGTGCACTACAGTAATGCTAACTCCTGAGAAGATAAGGTCTGTATTTTTGTTAGTTTTTATCTTTTTTTCTTTTTTTTGTGGAACTAGGGATTGAACTCAGGCCCTTGCACTTCCCAGGGAAGCACTTATTCCACTGAGCCATCTCCCTGGCCCCTGTTTTTGTCTTTTTTCAAATAGGATCTCACTATGCAGTTCAAGTTAACTAGCATGAAAGTTACAGTGATAGCAAGGCTGATTGACAGAGACTAACAAGGGGAAATTGGACTACTTCTCCACAGTGGAGGAAAGGAAGAATATACTTATAGTGTAGGAGATCTCCTAGGGTAGTGTTACTATCTCCTGTTATTAAAATCATTTGGAGACTACAACAACCCAGTTCAGAAGGGTGGAAAATGGTCCAGACCTTTATGAGTGAAGCTCCAGATGACCCCACCAGGGAAAGAACAGAGACCTGATGAGGTGCTTACCGAAGGCCAAGGGAATACAAAATGAGTATTATATATAGTTCTAGATACTAGCTATGACTCTGTGATCAGTTACAGAAATGAGAATTATAATAGTTCTCTCCTAATGTGCTTCCTATATAATGTGCTGATAAAGACTTACTATTAGTTCTTAAGTATTAAACCTGTGTTGCAATTTTTGCTTATGAAATGTTAGGAGTAAGCATTACCCAAGGAAAATATCTACTTTGGGGAGGAATTTATGTGTTTCTTTTTTTATTCAATGCATTTATAAGACATTAGGCACAATTATGAACTTGTGTTTTCATCTGGAGACTTAAATAGTTTAAGGAAATGTGTCTGGTTGTCAAATTGACAAGGGGTGGGTTGTAATAGTTTGATTGTGTCAACTTGAATAAGAAACACTCAACTGAGTTAACTGGATCAGCATAGTTTACACATCAACAGCCTTGTAGCCTGAATGAAATAAAGAGGAAAACAAAGAAGGAAGGCTCACTTGTATTTTTCAGAGGAGCACCAGTCTTTACCTTCACCGTGGTCATCATTTTCAGCCTTCCAGCACAGCCCCTGCAGCCTTCCCTCATAGAACCTTCGGGCCCCTGACGTAGACTCACATGGGACATCACACAGGACCTTAGTTAGCTCCAGGCCTTCAACTGGATCATTTGGATCTCTAGCCTACAGACACCTCTTGTACATTTCTCCAGACTTGACCTTATGGGTGGTCATTGTAAGCCAGTCTTGTAAGTTCTTATATACTGTATTTGTGTGTCTTACATGATATATGGTTCTATAGTAAACACTGAATGATATACAGCCCAATGCATTTTATACTGCTATTGATTGTTTTAAAGTTTGTTCTTATATTGGGTTAAAGTGTGCTGGTTAAAGTTACATTTATTGACCTTAATTCTGCCCTCAAACTGCATAGAATTTGGCTCCCTTTTCCCCACAAAGCCTTACAGATACCTTAATATATTTATTCTATCTTCTCTACTCTTCTAAACTTTTCTCTATTTGGGATAAACATCCTCCCCTATTCCAACTCTTCCTATGATATTTTCATTGTCATGATTGCTAAAGACATTAAATTTTGTTAATACTTTTCTGAAATGTCTTTGAAACAGAAAATATTACTAAAGATGCACCTGAACTGGATCTGGATGTTGCATATCTGATCACTAATGTAGCTGAAGTTTCTGTACTTTTTTTTATGTGTGTGTGTTCTTTGAGGGTTTTTTTTTTCTTGGTCTTTTTCATTTTTTTTATTTTTAATGTACTTAGAACAGGGTTTACAGGGTCTCACTACACAGATGGGACTTGTAGTGATCCTCCTGTTTTCAGCTTCCCCAGTGCTGGGATTACAGGCATGTGCCACCACACCCAGTCTCAGTCACTGTCTCAGTGAGCCCTGGGGGCAGGACCGTCATGGCATGCAGGAGTCCCTGCACCTGCCTAAGCAGGCACTTTAATCCACTGAGCTATCTGGCTGGACCTTGTTCTTTTTAAGGCATCTCATTATGTAGTTCAGGCTGTCCTTGAACTCACTTTGTAGCCCAGGTTGTTCTCAGACTCAGAGAGCTTTATATCTCAGCTTCCGAAGTGGTGGGATTACAGGCATGTGCCACCACATCTGGCCCTTGTTTATTTGTTTTTAAGATAGGGTTTTGCTCTATAGTCCCGGCTGACCTTGAACTCAGCCTCCTAAGTACTACAGTTGGGCCAGGGATACAGTTCAGTGGCTCAAGTGCCAGCCTGACAGGCACAAGGTTCTGAGTTCAATTCCTGGTACAAAAAAACAAAAATCCCAACAGTTTCTATGAGGTTGTGTTTTATTTTTTTTAGTAGTGATGTAATTTTGCTTCATAATGAATATATAATTAATTAAAACTATCAGGTTTTTAATCTGGAGGTTTGCTTTAACATGACTTTATTCAAAACCAAGTCTCCTAGTTCCTAAGAAATAGCTTTTTTCTTTCCCCTTAGTAAAAGTTTTAAAAACAGTAAGACCTTACATTTAGTCCTATTAAATTTTATCTCACTATGGGTGCTTGGTGGCACATGTCTATAATCCCAGTACTGGGGAGGCTGAGGCAGGAGGATCACCACAAGTTCTGAACTACATTGTGAACCCATGACTCAAAAAAAAAAAACATGGTATTTTTTTCCCTTTTTGAGACAGGGTCTCACCCGCTATGCAGTTCAGGCTGGCCTGGGGCTCACTTTGTAACTCAGTCTTTTCTGGAACTAGCAGAGAGCCTCCGGCCTTACCCTTCCAAGTGCTGGGATTACAGGTGTGCACTACCATATGTACCTTGATTTTTTTTTTCAATTTATCCTACTGACCTGTAAGCCAGCCTTGGTTTCTTTGGGTCTTGGTTTTTGTTATCCAGTTCAGCAAAGGGGCTTTGAAGTTAATAATGTTTTTAGACATCTGAGAAATGATAACAAAAACTCATAGAGAGTATATTCTGAAAATTCTTAAATCCACTATAACTCAGCTGTATTGGTATTTATATGAATTATTATCACTGAGAATTGACAAAGCCAAGAAAGCCTGACATTCATTACCAGCTTACAAGAGAGAAGAAGCCTTTTGTTGGATATTACTGAAAGATACATGATATTCTATAGACATTGTACCAGCATAATGTTGAAAAATATGGATAATTTTTTATGATATCTGTGCCCATATGGAGAAGAGAAAAATCACTGTGACCATTCTTTTTTTTAAAACATTTTTATTTTTAGTTGACATAGAATAATTTTACATATTTATAGTGTGCAGTGTGGTATTTCACTGCATGTATAAAATGCATGGTATCAGATAAAAATAACTGGCATATCTTTTATCTCAGATATTTGTTTTTCTTTGTTTAGGTTCATTTAAAAACTTACCTTCTAGCTATTTTGAAATCCTTAGCTAATTTTCAACCATAGTGATTCTCTTGTGCAATAGAACATTTGAGTTTACTCCTTGCAAACTGTACATCTTTCCCACATACCATCCTCTCACCACTGCCTCCAACACACGCACCCTTCCCAGGCTCTGATAACCACGATTATGTGCTTTAATTATGAAATCAATGTGTTCAATTCTACCTGTGAGAAAATGTGGTATTTACCTTTCTGTGCCTGGCTTATTTCACTTTACACAATGTCCTCCAGTTCCATCTACATTGCTGCAAATGATATTTTTTTTTGGCAAAACCACGGATTCTGAACTGAGGCCTTTGCGCTTGCCAGGGAAGCGCTTATTCTACTGAGCCATCTCCCCAGCCCCTGCAAATGACAATTTTTTTATGTCTGAAAATTATTGCATTTGTGTATATAACACATTTTCTTTACTCTTTAATCTAGTAGTGAATAGGTTGATTCCATGTTTTATACCACTTGTCAATAGTGGTATAATAAAATGTACAAATGTAGATGTCTGTTCAACATACTGACTTCATTCCTTTGGATATAACTTAGTGAGCTAGTTAGATCTTCTTCCCAGCTTTTTGAAGAGCCTCCATACTATTTTTCCATAATGGCTGTACTTATTTACATTCCCATCAGTACTGTATTAGTGTATGAGATTTCCTCTTCCTGTCTTTTTTCTTTTTGTATATGTATTTATTATGCATTTGGTACAGGATCTACAGGGTCTCACTACATAGATCAGACTTGTAGTGATTCACCTGTTTTCAGCTCCCCAAGTTCTTTGATTACAGGCGCATACCATCAGGCCCAGTCTCAATTGCGAACATGCTCAAGGGGCGGGGCCAGCACGGCAGACCAGGGATCGAACCCCAGTCCCAGTGCTCTGCCTAAGAGATACCTGGCTGGCCCTATTTTTGTATTTTTGAGACAGGGTCTCACTATGCAGTCCAGTCTGGCTTTGAGGTCATTTTGTAGCCCAGGCTGGTCTTGAACTCATAACTGACCATCTGCCTCAGCCTACCGAGTATTAGGATTACAGGCTTGTGCCACCATGCCTGGCAAGATATTTCCCTGTCTGTACATCCTTACCAGCATTTGTTGGGTTTTGTCTTTTATAATAGTAATAAAATAGCTATAATAGATGTGAGGTGATATGATTATGATTTAGATTTTATATTTCTTTTTTTTTGCATTTCCTGATGATTAGTGGTGTTGAAATTTTTTTTTTTGAGAACTAGATTTGCCTCATAAATGTTGTGACCATAGTCTGGTTTGCCTGGGGCAGTGGTGAGTTATGCCTATTGTCTCTGTATGTAATCCTTCATTTTATTCATTATTTTTCACTTTCAAAAGGATCCAGGTTTGGAGAATAAATTATCCTTTCTCAGTCCAACTGGCTCCTTAAATATTACATAGCTGTAATTTGGCAGCTCTAATTAGGCTGCCAAATTATATTCTGTTTGAACAGATTGTTCCTTGACCAAGGAAAACTGATAGCAAAAGTAACTGCAATTAAGGTCTACGAATACTTAGGATTTTCTTCATCCACCCTGTAGAGGTCAGTATGTTTATATATTTGTTTATGCTTAAATATGTTTATGATCCCCTTCTATCAAAAATGAACTCTTATTTATGCAGAAAAATCAGAAGTATTTTATTCTCTTAATGTGTAGGAACATGAACAAATATTTAAAATTAATTCATTAACATTCTGAACATTTATTTTTTTAATTGTGAAAACCAAATTCTGCCTTGAATATACAATGACCCATCATGAGGATTATGCATAGACTTTAAGAACCTGCATATTTAATGCTTCTTTCATGTTTTTTCCTAATTAATGATTTACATGTTTAATTATAGTATACCATGCATCATAGTTTCCATATTTATATAAAATAAGCATTTATGAGTTGTTTTCTTGTACTTCTTTAAACATTACTTTCCAAGAAAAGAGAAAGCAGAAAGCTGGGGGTGTAGCTCAATGGTTCTTACTGTTTAGCACGTATGAAGCCCTGGGTTCAGGCTGCAGCACCATAAGAGAGGAAGCAAAAGAAAAATACGAGATTTTACTGTATGACTTGAATGGTGTGGTAAATTGGAATTCTATTATTTAGAATTTGAATGTGTTAGGGCTAGAGAGATAGCTCAGTGGCATAAGCACCTAGAGCAAGGTCCTGAGTTCAATCCCCAGTACTGCAAAAAAAATTAAGTATTTGAATGTGTTTTAGTGATTTTAAATTACTTTTATGTCATCAGTTGATGAGTTCTTGGTCCTCATACCAAACACATATTGCAGTGTTTCACATTTTGGATTTCCTAATGCAGTGTTCTCTTTTTAGAAAAAGTGGACGAGTCCTGTTTTCAAGAGAAGATGACTTGTAACAGTTTTGAAGCATCTAAATCTTGTGTGACTGCAGACATCAGCAAGGATGGAGAATTTGTAGAAGAGTTAAATAGATTAAAAACTTTTGCTAATTTTCCAAGTAGTAGTCCTGTTTCAGCATCAACACTGGCCCGAGCGGGTTTTCTTTATACCGGTGAAGGAGATACTGTGCGCTGCTTTAGTTGTCATGCAGCAGTGGATAGATGGCAGTATGGAGACTCAGCAGTTGGAAGACACAGAAAAGTATCCCCAAATTGTAGATTTATCAACGGATTTTATTTTGAAAATAGTGCTGCACAGCCTACAAATCTTAGCGTCCAAAATGGTCAGTACAAAGCTGAAAACTATCTGGGAAGCAGAAATCATTTTGCTTTAGACAGACCCCCTGAGACTCATGCAAACTATCTTTTGAGAACTGGACAGGTTGTAGATATATCAGATACTATATATCCAAGGAATCCTGCCATGTGTAGTGAAGAAGCCAGATTAAAATCCTTTCAGAACTGGCCAGACTATGCCCACCTGACTCCCAGAGAGTTAGCTAGTGCTGGACTCTACTACACAGGTATTGATGATCAAGTGCAGTGCTTCTGTTGTGGTGGAAAACTGAAAAATTGGGAACCTTGTGACCGTGCCTGGTCAGAACACAAACGACACTTTCCGAAGTGCTTCTTTATTTTGGGCCGGAATATTAATGTTCAACATGAATCTGACGTGATTTCTGATAGGAGCTTACCAAATTCAACAATTCCTCCAAGAAATCCAGCCATGGCAGAGTATGAAGCCCGGATCATTACTTTTGGGACATGGACATACTCAGTTAACAAGGAGCAGCTTGCAAGAGCTGGATTTTATGCTTTAGGTAAAAAAAAAAATTTCCAACTATCCCCAGGTTCTTAAACAGTAAATAAATACCTTTAACCCCTTGCACTCGTAAATATTTAGGTGTAAGGTGGCATGATTATTTATATAAGTATTATTTTCTAAAATTATGTAATTATGGAATGTATGTAAAATGGACTACATTATTACAAGTCATGTTTAAACTTAGGTAATTATTTTAAAAGGGGTATGGTGGATCCCCATGATGGAAACATGGCTCTAATGGTAATACTAGATATCATTTGTTAAGCATCTAATACATGTGCTCAGTGTATAGCATTCATTTCCTCTAAGGCTCATAAAAACTCTAAAGTGAATTAATATCAGAGCTCAGCTACCATTAAATATAGATGATATATTTGAAGGATATTTTTTTGGCTGGCTCAGTATGCCTTAAGGGTGGGTCTGGTAAGGCATGTGGAACTGGGGATCAAACTGTGGTATCCTGCACCTGACTGCATTTATGTGAGCAGGTGCTTAAACAACTGAGCTAACTGGCAGGCCTCCTAGTACTTAAAAGTTGCCTAGTATTATATTTACTGCTGCAAGTGAATATTATATTTATTGCTGCAAGTGAAATGGATGTTGGGTCAGGAGATAGCTCAGTGGCATCAGTACCTACGTGGCAAGTGCAAGGTCCTGAGTTTAATCCCTGGTATCAAAAAAAAAAAAAAAAAAAACACCTGTCTGAAATGGATACTATAAGTATGTCAGGAAGGGCAATTAGTGTTGTGGCTTCTGGGACTATTTTTAAGATATACTATATATCTGACCCATTTATTTTAGGATTAAATAATGCCAAAGTAGAAAATAACCATTACTTCAAAAGTTTTATATATAACATCATACATTAACCTTAAAGTTCTGTTTAATATCATTGAGCTATAACCTTGCAGCAGGTTGTCTTGTAACTTCATTATGCTGTAGTTTATTGTTACTGATACTTACATAACTTGTTTTAAAGTTCAGTTTGACAAATAAATGCTATATTGGTGGCCCAAATGACAAAAATTACAAAGAATGTAACAATTGTAGTTCTTAATATAAAAATTGGTCATTTTTATTATTTTGTTATTAGTTGTCTTCCATAAAATACTTTGGATTAGGGCCTGAAAGATAACTCAGCAGACTAAGCATCTGCTTAGGCAAGTGTCAGGGCTGGGGTTCAATCTCTGGCATAGCCACGCCGGCCCCACACCTGGGTGCGCTGAGCCAGCGACCAAGACCAGGCGTGGTGGCACATGCTCAAAACAGGAGGATCACTATGAGTCCAGGCTATGTAGTGAGACCCAGTACCAAATACATTAAAGAATAAAATAGTTTGGATTGGTTAAGTGAATTTAGTGTATATTCTCTCCTCAAATGATAAAGATCATCATTTATATATGATATATATTTTAGATGAAGATATGAATGTCTTAAGCTGTATGATTTTATGTTAATTAGATGGCCTTAATTTTCCGGTATTAGAATGGGTATTTTTGTGAAGCTTGTTATTGCACAAATACATATATTATTACTTGTGTATTTATTTTCTTAGGTGAAGGTGATAAAGTAAAGTGCTTTCACTGTGGAGGAGGACTAACTGATTGGAAGCCCAGTGAAGACCCCTGGGAACAACATGCAAAGTGGTATCCTGGGTAAGATGTTCAATTGTTCACCCAATGACAGGCAAGTTGGACAGTATGCAGTGGGAAGATTTGAATTACTTTTTACCTCAACTATTTTTGCCTTAACTATGGCTTGAAATTTGCACCAGGTTTATAAAAACGAGGTCACCTACTTTACAGGGAAGGAGCACTTAATCTTTCTCTGGTGACCAAAGCACTCATTGCTTATGTATCATATATATGAAATTAAGATAATTTCATTCTAAAACACCAAAGGAGGAAATGTGTACTTATTTATTGAAAGTGATCTCTTTTGAGATGAACTTGAGGGAGCCCGTGTTGCTAAGGAGGGTCCTAAAGAAGCCATTATACATCCTAGGGAATTCTAATGGACGTCATTGATTCTAAGACACGGTTGTTTATATTTTAAGATTTCTGAGATCAAGTTGGGGAGATGGCTCAGTGGAATAAGCACTAGCCTGGCAAGCGCAAGGGCCTGAGTTCAATCCCCGGTTCCACCAAAAAAGAAAAAAAAAAAGATCTCTGAAACCAGAACATGACTGGTAACAGATCCTAATTTAATTGACAGCAGTTTTAGGTGGTAGATAAAACATAGTGATTACAGTCAGTGATGTCCTAGGATGATGACATTCCATATGCCTCTTTGCCATCTTGTCTTTTTAAAACAAAGCACCCAGGTATATACATGATCCAAATTTCTGGCCTACAAAATAGTACAACTTAAAATTTGAGGAAAACCATTTGTAAAGACATCTTAGCCTTAAGTAATCTTGAAAAGAAAGATTGAGAATGAAGATTTTAAATGACTAATTGATTAATTATCAAAAAAATAAAATATGTTGAGAAGATTACCTTAAACTTTTGAAAAAATGTCAAGGTACTAATGCAATAACATGCTTAAAAGTTAGAAGTTTTCAAGTTCATATTTTTGCCCTATTTAATATACAGGGACTTTTTAACCTTAAAGTGATGATTAGATAGAGAACTGGTAATGTTCTTCATGGAGCCTCCAAAATAATGAAAAGGAAGTTAATGGAATAAATATAGAAATAATATCCTTAATAATACTTTACTAATTTATCAGCTGCCAAAGTTTAATCTTGTGTTATTTAGGTGTAAATATCTGTTGGAAGAGAAGGGACAAGAATATATAAACAATATTCATTTAAGCCGCTCACTTGATGAGGAGTCTCTGGTAAGTCTAATATTACATAATATATTTTTCAGATATTATATCATTTGTTTATAATAATTTTTCATATGAAATTCACAGTATAATATTGTGAATTAATATTAAATGTAGTAACTTTAAAGGAAAGAACTTAGAGAAAACTTATTCTTAACCTGAAGCAAATTTGTGGTACAAGTTTTTTTTTTATGGTGGTACCAGGGATCGAACTCAGGACCTTGTGCTTGCCAGGCAAGTGCTTACTCCACTGAGCTATTTCCCCAGCCCAAATTTGTGAAAAGGGAATTAGAATTAACTAATTTAAGTATCATTGTAGTAAAAAATGAGGTTGAAAAACGAAAATACTAAAATCCCCATCTTTATATTTTGTAGTTTACATTTATAAGAAGTTTTAATGTTTAGACAACTTACAAAACCTGTAGAATGTATCTTAAGTTGCTAAGAACTGGGATGGCCGAGGTTTTAGTAATATAGAAAATATGCAGTATAATGGGTGACTAGAGTTATGATGGATATGCCGTTAGTTGTACTTGCTGCCATGCAGTCATTTAATTTCTTGGGCCTCAGCTCCTTATCTTTAAAGTGAAAGGATTGGTTCAGATGATCTTTTAACTTCCTTTTATTCCATCTGTCTGTGGTTCTTGTGAATGTTTATATTTTGAAATGGAATACACCAATTTATCTTAAATTTGTGTTTAGTGTAAGTTTTTAAATTGCCCTCTACCAAAAAGAATTCTTCTTTACAATTTACATTTCTATTTTAGGTAAGAACTGCTGAAAAAACACCTACACTGACTAAGAAAATTGGTAAATATGCTATTAAAATAAATATGCCTTTAATATTGCTCCCAGTTTCTCGCAGGTATTCATTTATAGGGTTAAAAGATAAGCAGATAGTTTCAAAGTCATTATTATATGTTCATTAAGATGAGATTGCTGGGCCAGCCAGATAGCTCAGTGGATTAAAGCACCTGCAAGCAGGCAAAGGGCCCCAGGTTTGATTATCAAACCTGCTGTGCCGGTCCCCCGCCCCCTCCCGTGTACTGAGAGGGCAATTGAGACTGGACGTGGTGGCACATGCCTGGAATCCCAGCTCTTGGGAAGCTGTAAACAGGTGGATCACTATGTGTCCAATCTAGTAGTGAGACAGACCTTGAACACTCTGTAGACCCTTCCCTAAAATACAGAAAAAGAAGATGAGATTGCTATATATTTAAAAATTTAAAGAAGGGCTTATGAGTATAAGTCAGATATTTCTGAGTATTAATAGTGTTAGCATAGGTTGGGTGTGGTGGTACATACTTGTAATCCCTGCCACTCAGGCTGAGATAGGAAGGTGGCTTGAGCTCAGGAATTTGAGGCCACTCTGGGCAACAGAGTAAGACTCTGTCTCTAAAAACTTAAAATAATTTTTTCAAGAAGGTGGTACATGTTTGTAATTCCAGCTATTAGGGAAGCCAAGGCTGGAGAATCAATGTGAGGTCAATTGAAGCAACATAGAGATCTCACAAAATAATGCAGAGGCTAGAGATGTAGCTCAGTGGTGGTGCACTTGATAAGCATCAGCAATGCCCTGGGTTTCGTCCTTAGGACTGAAAGACAGGAAAAAAAAATAGAAAGTAAGTAGACAGGCTGGGGAGATAGCTCAGCGGTCTAAACGCCTTCCTGGTGAGCTCAAGGACCCAGGTTTGATCTTGGGTACTTGACTCTGTACCCCTAGGCATGCCGTGCCACTGAAACCAGGCATGGTGACACATGCCTGTAATTGCAGCACTGGGGGAGCCAAAAACAGGAGGATCAATATGAGTCTGAAATGTGTAGTAAGACCGTGTACCAAAATAAATAAATGATTGATTGATTGATTGATAGAAAGTAGGTAGAGAAAGATATTGTTAAGCAAAGAAGGTATTGTTATCCCCACTTTCAGATGGAGAAATGGAGAAGTGATCTTTCCTGTCACATTATAAGTCATTAGTGGGACTAGAACTATGAGGTCTTCTGAATCCTATATCACACACACACACACACACACACACACACACACATATCTCATTTTCATTTTAGGCAGTATGTTTCAAAAATAGAAAGTTTAATTTAGAATATGTCTGATGATTCCCCACTCTATGCTGGTAGCATCATCTGTTTAGTATTTTAAGGATTACAAGGCAAGAGAATACTATGTATAGTCATAAATATGCTCGAGATGGAGAGGTATATTGCTATTATTTGCTGTGAATTTTATAATGGGCATAAACAATACAGTTTAAGAAATTACTTATTATAGCTAGCTATATTTTTGAAGCATCTTAGAATCTATAACATTTCTTGATAATATTTTTATTTAATCATACATACTATTCTTATGACTAATGTGGCACTTGATATGGGTTAAGATTAATGTTTTTACATTGAAATATAATTCATATGATATTTTAACCTTTATGAAGTGTACAACCCAGTGGTTTTTCTATATTCATTACCACTCAAATTGTACCTTATACATACCCCAGAAAGACACCTCATCCCTAACCATCAACAATTACTCCCATTCTTCTACTGTCAGGCCCACATAACCACTAATCTAATTTGGCTCCATGTTTTACCTATTCTGCAGCTTTAATGTAAGTGAAGGGCCAGGGTGATGGCTCATCAGTCTATGTTCCTGCTTGGCAAGCATAAGGACCCAGGTTCAATTCCCAGTACCGCATGCTATGTCGGTCCCACAACCCTGGGCACACTCCTTTTTTGAGATAGGGTCTTGCCATGTCATCAGTTCTTGCCTTGAACTCAGGATCTTCATGCCAGCCTCCAAAGTAGCACCACCATGCTCAGCCTCTTTATTTTACTTATTTATTCTTTCTTTTTTTTGCAGTACCAGGGCTTGAACTTGAGATCTTGTGCTTGTGCTTGCTAGGTAGGCAGTTATGCCACTGAGCTATCTCCCTGGATCAAGCCTCTTTATTTTTATGGCAAAAAATATTCTATGGTATACACAATTACACATTTTGATTTCTAAGTTGGTAGGCATTTCTTCTGCTTTTTGAGTATAGTGAATGATTCATTTATTTCTTTCTTTATTGATTTATTTATAATGTATTTAGTACATCATCTATAGGGGCTCACTATACAGATTGGACTCATAGTGATCCTCCTGTTTTCAGCCTCTTAAATACTGGGATTATAGTCACACGCCACCATGCCCACTCTTGATCACTGTCTCAGCACCGTAGAACCAGCATGGCACCCCAGGAATTGAACCCTAGAGGGTCCCTGCATCTGCCTAAACAGTCGCTTTGGTTTGCTGAGCTGGCTGGCTTGCTCTGTAGTGAGTGATTCTGCTGTGAACTTTTTTGTACAGGTTTATTGGAAGGCATATTTTTAATTTTCTTGGGAATATAGGGATGGAATTGTTGGGTCATGTGATACCTTTCACCATTTCATGAACTGCCAGACAGTTCTCCAAAGTGACTATACCATTTGACATTCCTGTCAGCAGTGTTTCTCTGTATCCTTTGTAACAGTTGCTATCTCTTTTCTTCCTTTCTTTTTTCCTTTTGCCTTTTCCATAGTCTCATTTTGTAGTTGAGGCTGGCTTCCAACTCAGTATTCTCCTATGTCAGACTCCATAGTGTTGAAATCACAAGAACAGACAACCAGGCCTCACTTTAGCCCCATTTTTTTTCATTTGGACTATGACAGTTGTATCCTCATTAGCCTTTTGTCTGCATTATAACCTCCAAAATGTAATTTTTTTTTTTTTTTTTGAGACAGGGTCTCACTGTGCAGTTCAGGCTGGCCTTAAACTCACTTTATAGCTCAGGCTGGTCTCGAACTCACAACAATCCTCCTGCCTCAGCCTCCCGAGTGCTGGGATTACAGGCCTGCGCCACCACGCCCGGCTTTGTAATTTTCTTTTTCAAATACAAACCTTAGTTTTACCTAGCATACAATACTCCTGATCATCACATCCCTGTGTATCTCCCTTTTCTGCCTTTTCTCTAAAAAATATTTTAGTAAAAGGTGAAAATATGAGTTAAACTTGTGGTCCTCCTTTTTACCTCTCCTGAGTAGCTAAGATTATAGATCCATAACACCATTCTGTTTTTGTTATTATGGTTGTGTAGTTAGTATATTTTGAAATTAGCTGTTGTGGTACCTTTAGCATTGCTTTGTATGCTCAGAATTATTTTGGGAATTAAAGGTCTTTTATATGAATTTTAGGTTTTTTGTGAGTTATTTTCAGTACAGGCGATTGAACCCAAGGCTTTTGTGATGAGCTAAATATCCAACCATTTTTTTTTTTTTTTTTTGTCTTTTTGAGACAGGGTCTCACTGTGCAGTTCAGGCTGGCCTTAAGTTCACTTTGTAGCTCAGGCTAGTCTCGAACTCACAACAATCCTCCTGCCTCAGCCTCCTGAGTGCTGGAATTACAGGCATGCACCACCACGCCCGGTTCATTTTTATTTTATTACAGTGTCTCACTAAGTTGCCCTGGCAGAGCTTTGATTTGCAAGCCTCTTGCCTCAGCCTCCTAGAGTACTGCAATTACAGGCTTGTCCCACCATACTAGGCTCTATCAGAGTCAAGCCCTAAACTTGAATAGTGATATATGCTTATAGCATTCCTAAGGAATTATAAAATTTCTGAAAATGATTTTTAAGGGCCTAAATATTTCAAAAAATTTTCTCCTCCAAAGAAGTCTTTTTCATACCTTTCTCTTTGGTTTCCTGGAGTTTGGGTTGGGTTTTTTGTTTTTGTTTTGTTTTTTAATCTATTTTGTTGTTGGGTTGCAGAAATTAAAATATTTGTTTAAACTGTTCCTTTTCCTCCCAATTTTCATTTCAGATGATACCATCTTCCAGAATCCTATGGTACAAGAAGCTATACGAATGGGATTTAGTTTCAAGGACATTAAGAAAATAATGGAAGAAAAAATTCAGACATCTGGGAGCAACTATGTATCACTTGAGGTTCTGGTTGCAGATCTAGTGAGTGCTCAGAAAAATAATACACAAGATGAATCAAGTCAGACTTCTCTGCTGAAAGGTATGTATGGCTGTTTTTAGCCTGGGCACTTTTTTTTTTTTTTTTTTTTCAGAACTGGGGATTGAACTCAGGCCCTTGTGCTTGCCAGGGAAGCGCTTATTCCACTAAGCCATCTTCCCAGCCCCTTGTATGGCTGTTTTTAAAAAGCAAAAAAAATAACAGCTCTTATTTATGAATATTATTTTATGTCACTCTATGGACCCATTCATTTCTGTCCTGTTTTATCAGCCTTAGGGAAAATATTTTTAAAATCTTTATTATGAGAAACATTAAAAATGAGGCTGAGGCAGGAGGATAACTAAGCTCAAGGCCAGCTTGCACTACAAAGTGAGTTCAAGGCCAGCTTGAACTGTATGTAGATCAAGACCCTGTCTCAAAACAAAACAAAAATTGCACCTAGCAACATTGGCTGTATGTAAGATGAAGTAATTTATATACAGCCAAATATCTACACTGAAGTACTATAGCAAAAAAAGTTGAGGGAAGATATGAAGCATATCTTGGAAAAGAATTGATAATTTTATTTTATTTCTGTATTTAGGACAGGGTCTATGGGGTCTACAGGGTAGATCAGACTCATAATGATTCTCATGTTTTCAGCCTCCCAAGTGCTGGGACTATAGGTATGCATCACCACACTGTCTCAATTGCTGTCTCAATGCACCCTTCAGGCAAGGCTAGCACAGCAAGCTGGGGGATAATTTTATTTTTTGAGATGGGATCATACAATGTTGCCCAAGCTTACCTTAAACTCCTGATCTCCTTACCTCAGCCTCCCAAAGTAATGATAACTACAGAAACTGACTGATGGTACCTGAGATTTGATTGTATTGTTCTCTACACTGTCTGCTTAAGCTGCTATAACAAAATACCATAGGGGGAGGAGGAAGGAGCAAGTGGTAAAATATACATGTAACTACTCCCAAAATGATTGTAAAACTGCATGAATTGCAAGTACATACTAATAAAAAATCATAAAATATATACCACCAGTTGTGTACATAAACAACAAACGTGATTCTCACAGTTGTGGAAATTGAGAAAGTCAAAATCAAGGTGTCCATTTCTGTAGGGGGACCTTGTAGAGGCTGCCTCCCCATGATGTTCTTGTGGCAGCTGGGGAAAGGGTTTGGTAGATAAACACTCTTGTTTTTCTTCCTCTTTTTTTTATAAGGAAGGACACTAAGTCCATCAGGGAGCTTTTATCCTAATAACCTCATCTAAACCTATATAAAGTATTGCTGGGCTGAAGAGAAAATGTACCCTGTTAAAGTACTAATAAAATAGGGCCAGCAATACAGCTCAGCAGACTAAGCACTTGCTTAGGTAGGTGCATGGACCAGGGTTTGATCCCTAGCACCGCATACCATGCCAAATCTGCCCTGAGGCATGCTGAGCTTTCAATGAAGTCCAGGCATGGTGGCACACGCCTGTAATCCCAGCATTAGGGAGGCAGAAATCAGGAGCATCACTAGGAGTCCGAGCTGTGTAGTGAGACCCTGCTGCACCAAGAAAAAGAAACTTAAAAAAAAGAAAATAAATGAGAAAGACTATAGTGTAATAAGTATATAAACCAGTAAGATAGTCATTTATTATTAAATATGGACTGTATCTAATCATGCATGCTAAACTTCCATATGGCTGATAACATAGCAATGTTTACAACAGCATCAACACAAACATATCAGTAGTGTATTGTGCTACAACATTAGGATGCCTAAGATGTTACCAGATGATAGGATTTCCTAAACTGCATTGTAATCTCATGTACCGTAACCTTTGTATAAGTGGTCCCTCCTTGGCAGAAACATCCTGCGACTCCCAGCTGTACTTCCTAAAAGCCCACTTCCGGCTGCCATTATACAGAACATTAGTGCTATAGCGTACAAATGTTGGGATGCACAAATATTCAGTCTGTAACACTTTTAATTTGGGACAAATATTCTGCTTTATTTCTTTTTTTTTTTTAAATTTGACTGTATTTTAAAGAGTAAAACTAAAGACAGAAGGGCAGACCAAATAGCTAAGCAGACTAAAGTGCCTGCTTAGACAAAGGGACCAGACAGGGTTCAATCCCTGAGGTGCCCTGCCGGCCCCACCCTGGGGCTCACTGAGACTGGACATGGTGGCGCTCATCTGTAATCCCTGCACTTGGGATACTGAAAACAGGAGGATTACTATGAGTCCGATCTACATAGTGAGAACCTGTAGATCTTGTGCTAAATACATGAAAAAAAAAAAAAAACAAAGACAGAGTAACATACAACAATACATATAATATAGATTTTCAAAACAAGAATAGCAAATTAACAGTGGTTGTTATATTAAGTATTTTTATCATCAAATCTGAAAGTAAGGGTTAATGTTCAATTATTTGTCCTATCTTACATACCTATATCTGTTAATATGAACATACTAATTTACAATTAACAAAATAAACAATAATTTCATAATAACATCTGAAACTCAGTTGGTTTTAATCCATCCTCTGGGTTTTTTTTTTTTTTTTTTTTTTTTAGTATTGAGGATGGAACCTAGGTCCTGACACATGCTTGACGGGGTCCTTACTACTAAACTACAACCTCAGCCCTTGTTTTCTTACCTTATCTTTTTGTTTTTTAAATGTATTTGGTTGCTACAGTGTCTCAGTATACAGCTTGGACTCATAGTGATCCTCCTGTTTTTTTCAGCCTGCCCAGTGCTGGGATTACAGGCATGTACCAGAACACCTGTACTCTGGCCAGCACAGCCCTCCCTGGGGGATGGGGCTGGTACAGCATGTGGTGCCAGGGATCACTTAAGCGCACTGAGCTGTGTTGCCACCCCCTCTCATTTTCTTAAAACATTTTTACTATTGCCGTAATCAAGGTCTTCAGTATCACTAATGTATTAGCTATATAAATGTATATTGGTGCTATATATTGGAAAAGACAGGATGTTATTGTGTGTCAACTCTAAGTGTCATAGTTGAAACAGTTTCATTTTAGAGTATTCTACAACTATATGTGAAAATATGAAAGGATCATATTACTAGAGTTTGAATAAATAGCACCTAAAAATAAATCTTATATAGAAACTAAAGTAATACAGAAGAAAAGCATAATAAATGTCTTTTTTAAAAAAGAAAAGTATGAGTTAAACTGGTTGCAATAGTGCCTTCCTGTAATCTTTGCTACTAAGGGGCTAAGACAGCAGGATCATAAGTTTGAGGCCAGCCTAGGCAACTTAACGAGAGATCCTGTTTCAAAGTAAAAATAAGTAAAAAGGTGTTGGAATGTAGCTCAGCACACTGGGTGAAATCCCCAGTATCAGAAGAATTAGAGAATGTAAGATAAAGCTTTTTACTTAGCCCATGTGCTAAAAGCACATATTTTAATCCTTTTATATATATATATATTATTATATAAAATATGTAAGTACAGTGACCCATATTCATTTATTGTCCACATGGATCTGCTTTAACAATAAAATGAAAATATCAGTTTAAGAGCCAGCCAGATAGCTCAGTGGATTAAAGCGCCTGTTTAGGCAGACACAGGGATTGGGTTCAATCCCGAGGCACACAGAGACTGTAATTGAGACTGGGCAGTGGCACACACCTGTAATAAGGCTGAAAACAGGAGGAATCACTAGAAGTCTTATATGTGTAGTGAGACCCTGTAAATCCTGTACTAAATACATAAAAATCAGTTTAGTGTCGAAAAGGTTTAAAATAATGTGAGCCCTGCCCCCGGGGTGCTCTGAGAGTAGCCAGGTCTGGGTGTGGTGGCACATACCTATAATCCCAGCACTCAAGGAGGCTGAGGTCAGAGGGTCACTGAAAGTTCAAGACCAGCCTGGTCTACAAAGTGAGTTTAAGGCCAGCCTGAACTACACAGTGAAACCTTGTCTCAAAAAGACAAAATAGGGCCGGGGAGATGGCTCAGTGGAATAAGCACTTCCCTGGCAAGCACAAGGGCCTGAGTTCAATCCCCAGTTCTACCCTCCCCCCAAAAAAACTGATCATACCATAATTTTCAACACTTCAGTGAGAACCTAAAGTGTATAAGCTGGTACTGAAGACAACTCAGATAGGTGGGAATGGAATTCATTTTTTCTAACTGGTTCAATGTTCATTATTTTGGAAACATTAGATTCTTTTTAAATTATGGCAAAATACACACATAACCTTTTCACATCTTAGGGCTAGAGTTAGAACTGAGTGGTAGAGCACTTACCTACCTAGCACAAGGCCCTGGCTCCATACCCAGCACTACAAAAAAAATTTTTTTTGTTAAGTGTACAATTCAGTAACATTAAGTATATGTTACTGAGTATACTGTGGAATGACCAACCTTTAGAACTTTTTTTTGGCTTTTGGATTGGTACTGAGGATTTAACACTACACCAAGCAATATCCCCAGCTCAAGTCTGTATCTTTTATTACACCCGAAAAGTTGCTTATTTTTATTAGTGTTTTTGTGATACATAATAGTTATATTCACTTTGGGGGATTGGTACATATGGATGTCATTTCTTGATTATTTGTGTTCCTTGTACATCCTCCTTTCTACCGTTCTACCACCATTTCTCTGATCCCCTGTTCTTCTTTCCAAAAAGTGTGCCTCCCTGTCTTCTACCACCTCTCTTTTATGTAGCTTTTTTTTGTTTCTCATATAAGAGAAACCATGCAGTAATATTTAATTTTCTGTGAGTGACTTATTTAACTTAATATTGGTCTCTAGATTCATGTCTTCCTGTAGATAACATTATTTCATTCTTCTTACTATCAAGTAGTATTCCATGGTGTATACATATTGTCATCATTGCATATTATAATTTGTTTACTTGTATTCCTAATTAGTCTACAAACTTTTTTTTTGGGACTAGGAACTATTAGGGCCCTGGATGATGTCCATATATTTGTTAGTTTTATCCCTACTGACTTGAACCTAGTTAAATTTGTTGAATATAACTGAACTATGTTTCCCAAACATGTTTGCAGAATAGTGTTCCCCAAGAGATGCCACAAAATAGGAACTCCGTAGTTAAATAGGGAAATGCATTCTCTGTTTCCAAGATGAGACATACAGTGTACATACTGTACTATACTCGATGGCAATATGTTCCAAATGCCAATGAGCTTGGTGCAAGAAACTTTAGGTTTAGTGAATAGTGGCCAAGAAATCTGCTATTAAAAATGTCTCAGTGCTGGGCATGGTGACACATGCCTCTAATTCCAGTACCCTGGAGGCTGAGGCAGGATGATCTTTGCAGGTTTAAGGCTAGCCTGGGAAAAACCTCTGTCACCCTCAGTCACACTTTAAAGTAATTTGGAAAACTTTATTCTTTTAAGTTTTTTATTTTAAAGAAAAAAATTCAAGACAAGATTATAGGATAACAATGGTTAATACATTGCATATTATTATCTTTAAATTAGTTACTCAGAGTATATCAGCATTTAATTATCCAAACGATATTAACTAGCACAAACCTTTCTTTTCAATGAACTAAAAGTAGTAGTGTAACTATCTTACTAATAATCTTGTGTATTTATATACTATATATATATTTTTTCCTTTCCTTTTCTCCATTCCCCATCTACTTCTCTTTCATTTTAAGTTTCTTCACATTTCACAATATCTACTGTACATTTTCGATCTTATTTACTCTTTTCAGTTTCTAACAAGAGGGTGGAAGACTTTAGTATACAGTGGCTTACAAAGATAGTTAAATATGTGATACATTTTACATTGGGAGATGCATTTTACATTAGGGCTGGAGAGATAGCTCAGTGGTCACCCAGGTTTGATCCCCATTACTGCATGTTGTGCCAACCCAAACTCTAGATGTATGATGCTGGCCACTGAAACCAGGCATGGTGGTGCACTCCTTTAATCCCAGTGCTGAAGAAGCTAAGACAGGAGGATCACTACTAATCCAAGCTGCATAGCAAGACCCTGTGCCAAATACATAAAGATTTTTTAAAAGTTAAAAAAATATGTAATGCATTTGGAGTACTGCTGAGCACATAGTACTTACGCTCTAATGTTATTGACTGCTGCATCTATTTCATATATATATGAAACACATTGTTATGGCTTGTTACCATTTCACAAAACCTATTTTGGGAAAGGCTAAATCAAGCCAGTACCATAGTGTCACCTATCTGTTGATAACACTCCAGTTTGTTATTTCCACAGTCTTCTGACCTCAACATTTGACTTCATTTGCCTACTGGGTATTTTTGTTAGAATGCCCAATAAACACCTCAAAAATACCTAAAAAATATCCCAGAGCTGTTACCTCATGTTGAATTCCCTATCATCATCACCATCTTCTTGTCAGCTAACTAGCAATCTTGAAATGAACTTTAGTTCTCATTCTTCCTCAGTGCTCACATACAAGGTGGAATCTTACTTGTTGCACTGCCAAAGTGTCCTTCAAGTGCATCACTTTCTAGAATGAGAAGCGCCCTTTACATGTGCTGCTTCTCTTCTCTTCTCTTCTCTTCTCTTCTCTTCTCTTCTCTTCTCTTCTCTTCTCTTCTCTTCTCTTCTCTTCTCTTCTCTTCTCTTCTCTTCTCTTCTCTTCTCTTCTCTTCTCTTCTCTTCTCTTCCTGTCCGTCAGTCTGTCCGTCTTTTGTGACAGGGTCTCACTGTGTAGTTCAGGCTGGCCTTGACCTCACCTTGTAGCCCAAGCTGGACTTGAACTCCCAATGATCCTCCTGCCTCAACCTCCCAAGTGCTCAGATTACAGGAGTTGCCCCACCACTCCTGTAGTTCATATGCTTCTTTTACCTTAACCTTTGCTTTTTTGGTAACAAATTGCTACCTATACTTAAATGTCACTTCTCCATTGTGCTTCTCCTCCATGAAGCTTTCCTCCACTAGCCTGAAGAGAAGAACTTGTTCATCTCATCCCAGAGCACTTTGTACAGAACTTTATTAGAGCACTTATAACTGTGTACTTTGTGCTTACTTCTATTGCCTGCTCTCACGTCCCTTCCCACTAGCCACTTAGGAACACATTCCATGTGTGAGTCACCCTCGTATCTCCTAGCACTGAGTGCCTGGTGCACAGCGCGGGTTCAGTAATGTTGCAGAGAATTTCAACAACTAAGAACATCTAAACCTAGTGCATTTCTTTTCTCCTTCTGCAGAGATTAGTACCGAGGAGCAACTAAGGCGCCTACAAGAAGAGAAGCTTTGCAAAATCTGTATGGATAGAAATATTGCTGTGGTTTTTATTCCTTGTGGACATCTGGTCACTTGTAAAGAGTGTGCTGAAGCAATTGACAAATGTCCCATGTGCTACACAATCATTACTTTCAAGCAAAAAATTTTTATGTCTTAATTTCAGTCCATATGAAGTGTGTTATGTTCTCCTTTTTAAAAAAATTGTTCTTTATTATCCTGATTGAATGTGTGATGTGAAGGAACTGTAAGTAATCAGCATTGAATTCCATTAGCATTTGCTACCAACTAGAAAAAGATGTGAACAGCAGTGTTTTAGTTGGCAATCTAAGCCTTGAATTTCTAGATTTTTCAAGTTATTAACTGCTATCACTTACCCAATTTTTTCATTGTTATTCAATTGAAACTAGACTAAAAAAGATCATACTATAACTGCACATACTGTCTATTTGTAGTACACTGACTTAGCTTCTAAAGTGTAAGTGAATTAATCGTCTGAATGTTTTATTCTTTTCAGATAGGCTTAACAAATGGAGCATTCTGTATAAACGTGGAGATTATAGTTAATCTCTTCAGTCACGTAGTTTGTTTTGTGTGGAAAAGGAATGAACTGTTCCACACTGGTGGAAAGATAGAAATTATTTTTAGATATTTGTCTTTGTGTCTTAGGATTCTGTCTATTTTCTTTTGAAATTACAAACGTGTAAGTGATTTTAAAAAGTGATTTTGCCATTTGTAAAATGGTATTTAATGATTGAATATCATCTAGCCAATGTGTACTAACATTGATGTTATATTAAGTGTAAAATGCAAGTGGCAAAACACTGTGTATAATATGAGCCAATCAAGGTGTGTATATTTTGTACCTGTACTAGAGTAAACGATTTGGAAAGATATATGCACCAAATTGTTAAATGTGGTTTTTCTTCTTTTGGGGTTTGGTCCCAGAGGGATTTTTCAGGGGCCCTTCACTTTGTTTCTTTTTATTTTGTTCTGTTTGAAATTTTTATAAGTGTGTATTACTTTTGTAATCAGAGTTTTTTAGAGAGTATTTTACTGATTTAAAGGCTTAGGCATGTTCAAACGCCTGCAAAACTACTTATTGCTCAGCTTTAGTTTTTCTAATCCAAGAAGGCAGGGCAATTAACCTTTTTGGTGCCAATATAAAATTTAAATGTTTGTATGTTTTACCTGCTTTGTGGATGAAAAATATTTCTGAGTGGTAGTTTTCTGACAGGTAGACCATGTCTTATCTTGTTTCAAAATAAGTATTTCTGATTTTGTAAAATGAAATATAAAATATGTCTCAGATCTTCCAATTAGTAAGGATTCATCCTTAATCCTTGCTAGTTTAAGCCTGCCTAAGTCACTTTACTAAAAGATCTTTATTAACCCAGTATTTTAAACATCTTTCAGCTTATGTAGGTAAAAGTAGAAGCATGTTTGTACCTTGCTTGTAGTTATAGTGACAGCTTTCCACGTCGAGACTCTCATGGCACCTTGTATCTTGAAGTTTCATGTGAGTTTTTACTGTTAAGATGATTAACGTAAACATGTATATAGGACAAAATGTTATTCCTCTAACTACATTTTTTGTTGTTGTTTTCTTGACTTGTAATAGTAGTAGATACCTTTAAAAATGTGCTCTCAAGATCCTTAAAACTCTTGGAAATGATAAAATAGTGACAGAAGAGTAGTTGTTTTAAATATTTTTAAGAACTTGAATATGAGTCAGTATGAAAGTTTAACAGTACTTCATAGAATATCTGGAATTTACATGCTCATCACAGACCTATTTAACAGTAAGTAGGGCATTTTACTGTAGAGAACTATTTGAGAGTGAGTGTTAAAAATAATATTTTTCTTATATTTTCCAAGAGAAAGAGTATTATTCTCTTAACCTTTGTTAACTGCTGTTAAGTGATACACATATAAAACATTGCAAATTTAAATGAGAATTGCAAAAATTAAACAATGACTACCCTATTATTATGTAAATCCTGAGTTCTCCTTTGCACTGTTTTCCACTTTTACGTTTGCTTCTATATTCATCAAGTTGAATTTGATGTGAATAGTCAAGGCTTTAAATTTACATTTAAGGCATTCTATAAAGGGAGAAAGGTGTATTTTCTCCAGGACACTTCTGGTCCAAGTCAGGTAGATAGCAGAATCTAGTTGTTAGACAAGGACTGAACTGAATTCTTTCAACATAAGGAAAACTCAGTTCGTTTAAAGCTCTTTGTTTAAAGCTTGTGTTTAGAGTTAAGCAAGACCTTTTTTCTCTCTCTGTGAGTTGTGAAATTTAGTGCATGAAGCTGATGTGGCTAACAAGTTTATTTTAAGGATTGTTTCAAAATGCTGTTGCTTCAGCACTCCAAATTCTAATCAAATGTTTTGGAGGCCTACCAGAGTTTGTCTGTATTCACACTACAAAAAGCACTGGACCTTTTCCATTTAATTGTACAAAAATTGATCACTTGCAAGGTCAAAATATAACCAGATCCAAATCACCACCCCCTCCCTGCAATAGTTCTAGTAGCTATATGTATACATTTCTTTTTTGTATAAAGTTCACTTTAGAACTTTGAGTTTAGCACCTATTTTACTACATTTTAGTCATGTGAATGTTGAAATTATTTTGTAATAAATACTTTATATACAATAATTAGTGTTCTGATCAAAAACTTTTGAGAAATGATTTTAGCATTTATAAAATAAAATCTACTTTACTCATTAGTGGTTTTGTAACGACTAGATTAGCTTTTCCCCCTGTGGATAGTGACTGAGATGGAGTGGGGTAAGGGTAGCAAATTTATGGAACATATTTGGCTATGTGCATTATGGTATTTTGTTGTGTTTTTATTGCATTATTTAAATTTGGGTAATTTTCCTGTTTTTGTCTTAATGGGTAAAAATTTGTATTTTGAACTCTGAAGTCTACCACTTGAACTTTGAAGTCTACCACATTAGTGTTAGTTGTATATATTGTTTCATTTAGACCCAAATTACTTTATTATTGATTACCCAAGTGATTGAGGAATGAGGTGAAGAGAGTGGAAGAAATGGAAAAGTTGTATGTCATTGCCATTAGAGAACTCAGAAAATAAGGAAGAATGTTTGACAAACAGTTCTTTTTAGTCAAATCTGCTGTTTAAAAGAAGGTAGCCAAATGAAGACATCTGTGAACTGAGAATACCTATCATCCAAGGTTATGAGATTTCAAGGAGATCATACCTTTAAAGCATTTGCTATAAATGGTAATTCCCATCCTTAGTATTTTTTTACATTTCCATGGGTTTGCCTTGACCTAGAATTGGGCTGAAACTTGGAAACAAGTCTTACATAATAACTCTTGATGATTATTACTCATCTTTTTGGTGTTTCTCCTAGTGAAGATACAAATTATAGTAAATAGGTCAAGCTCTTAAAAATATTTACATTCTTTAAAATCTTTTTCAAAACAGTTATTCTTACCGAATTCAGTCTAGATTTTTTTTTTTAAATTGACTTAGGCCCACCTAATGAGTTTTAATTTAATTCATATACTTAATACAATGTAGATTTCCATCTCAGCATAATAGAATCATAGAGGGTCAGAACTGTAAGTGATTTCAGAGAGTATCTCATTCGTCTCCTTCATTTTACAAGCAAGCAACTGAGGCTCAACGCAGACTTAATTTATTCAAAGCTGTAAGATATAGCGGCAGGAAAAAAGCTGGAACATAATTCGAAGGTGAAAATTTTCACCTATCTGTCCTGGCAAGTCTCAAATGTTTATTTTTTTTTCAAGTATTCATCCCATAGTACCCTAACTTTCACTACATACTAAAGGACACTTTATAATTGATATAGTAGGACAATCTTAAATGCATATATCTTCAAATTAGATAATACTACATTAATGTTTAGGTAGTATAATTCTATTTTGAAGTGTGAAGTTTGCAGAGATGCATACAGATCTTTGGCTTTTACTACATGATTATTACTGTATATCATTTAATATGACATTTAAAGTTACTATGTAAAAGCCGGGAGTGGTGGCAAAAGTCTATAATCCCAGCACTTGGGAGGTTGAGGCAGGAGTACCACAAGTTTGAGGGCAACCTGCACTACAGAAATACCCTGTCTCAAAAAAATTACTATGTAAGTATATCTTACCATTTTGTCTATACTTATTAAGAAATCTGCATTTTTAATTTGCTATAGCAGACTTCAATGTAATTTCTGTTAGAGTTTTCATTTTCCATTACTGTGACAGAATTTAATATCACAGAACAGCTGATTCTTATATCATTGTATTAGAATTGTGAATAATCATGTGAAATGTTTTGAGACAGAGTACTATATTTGTGAATATAATTTTATGCCTTTTATTTCATTTAGTAGGAACCTTTCTATCAGTGTGGAAAACTAAGAAAATTGATTTCTGCTGTATAATCTGGCATTTGTTGTAGATTAAAGCTTATTTTTCTGTGAATGAAGCATATTCAATAAAGTACTATTCTTTAAAATTATATTAGTTCGCAGTTGTTTTACTTTTTTTCCCTCATGATGGGTACAAGATAACTTCTCACTTCGCCTTTAAATTGCCTAGGCTAGGCTTGGACTTGAAGTCCTGCCTCAGCTTCCTAGTCTGCTAGGATCACTGTCTGCTGGCCACCTCACCCAGCTTGTTTGTTTGTTTGTTTCTTGCAGTACAATAAAGTATCCATCTTAAAAGCATTAAATGGTTTTTGGGAGTGTTTGAGTAGTAAAATTTATGCCTGGCATACATGAGGCTGTAGGTTTAGTACCCAGCACCCAAAGAAAGGAGACTAAATCTTTAAAATATATAAAAATATGTACAATGGTTTTTCCCTCTCTCCATGAACATTAACTTGATTATCCCAATAGATATATAGTATAGTCTTTAAAACACAATTTGAATGGGTAGATAACAACCTTTAGGGCTGGCTAAATAGTTCAGTGGATTAAGGCATCTGCAATCAGGTGCAGGGGCCCTGCTGAGAGCACACTGAGAGGGTGTTGACACTGGGTGTGGTGGCATGTGCCTGTGCCTTTAATCCCAGCTCTTGGGAGGCTGTACACAGGTGGATCACTACACGTCTCATCTAGTAGTGAGACCCTAAACATCCTGTAGACTCTTCCCTAAAATACAAAAAGCAAAGAAACAAAAACTTTAAAACTACTATCCCTTTGAAGACAGCAGCAAAGGAGTTTTGAGTTTGAACCTGCAGCCACTCAACAAGTTTCATAAGCTCTGGACAAGTGGTAGGATAAGGAGTGAGGGAAGAGTTGGGGAGGTGGGTCAGCAGTAGTCCTTGCCTGGTATATATGAGGCCCTCAGTCTAATCCCTAGATCTAAAAAAAAGAAAAAAAACCAAGGCAATAAAAGGTCCTGTGACAGAAATTTAGAAGTAGATAGTTCATGGCCTCCTCACAATGGAGGTTCCAAAATAGAGTTAAGACTTCAGGTGCAGACTACATAGGGACTGGTTATCTAATTTTTGACAGTTGTACCACTGTTACATGAGACAGATCATAGCCTTGTCATAAATACAGTTTTTTCAGCTAATATTAATCAGGATGGGGATTCTTAGAACTTGTATTGCACAAAAGTAGAAAGTATAATGAACCCATGGTACTCATCAGTTACTTTCAACAATTACCATCATTGTGCCAATCTTGTTGGACCAATGTCTCATCTGCCCACCCACAAGTATTTTGCACCCCAGAAGCAATATTTATTCCTCCCCTAATTCCTTTTTGTTTTGAGATAACGTCGTGCTAAAAATGTTCTGGCTAGCTTTGAACTCAAATGGTAGCCTAGCCCAGGCTGGCCTTGAATGCACAGCAGTCCTACTTCAGTCTCTGAATGCTGGGATTTCAGGTATGTACCAGCATTCTGAGCTTCTTCCTTCCCTATTTTTAACAGAAGAAAAAAATTTCACAAAATATATTTTTACTGCTTTGCATTGGTAACACATGTCTGTAATCCCAGCACTCTTGGGAGGCTGAAGTAGGAAGATCATAAATTCGAGTCCCGCCTGGGTTACATTGTGACACCCTGTTTCAAGACAAAACAAAAATTTTTAACTCACCACTACTGATGCTGAACTTCAATGGATATTTAATCAGAAATCAACTCCAATCCAGGCATGGTAGCAAATGCCTGCCATCGTAGCCCTCTAAGTAGGCCAAGACAGGAGGCTCCTATCCAACTTAGTAATAACTCATCAGCTTAGTAATAACATAGCTCAAAGATAGGAACAAGGGCTGGGGATGTAGCTTATTGTGCAGGCACTGGGTTCAATCTCCAGTATCACAAAAAAGGAGCTTCATTTCTTTTTCCCTTATTTGAATATTAAGGGAACTGCAATCCCCAAAACTGAGATCATTTTGAAAATATTTTGGGTGGGGTGTAGCTCAATGGTAGTCCATTTGCCTGGCATGCACAAGAACCCAGGTTCAACACAGCACCACAAAAAAAATTCTACAGGTATAAAAAATAAGTAAACAGCTACACTCTCTCAATTTACTGATAAGAGACATCTGCTATAATAAGGTCTGTAAGTATATCATGTATGTACCTTGTACGATACCAAAACATTATGAAAACAGTTTTCAATGTATTAATTTATCAAATCTGTCTTAAGGTGTCTTAAAAATGTCTCATTGATATTTGTACTTCAATAAAATAAAAAATAAAAATTCTAAAATTTGAAACCAGTCTCACTATTGGCAGTTTACAATTTGTGGAATGAATTTGATACTGATTAATAGTAGGCTCCATGATATGTGGAGGCTTCATAGTTTTCAGTATGGTCCCAGGATCTGTATGACCTGAGAACTTTAAATAAATTCAAACTCTTGATATTACTCATGCATAAGTATCATATCCTATACATATGTGAAATGTACAATGTGTCTCATGAAGATGTACAAATTCTTGGACACCTGCCCAGACCTACTAAATCAGAAAATTTGGAGCTTAACCTATATACCTGTGTGTTAAGGAACCCTCCTGTATGGTGCAGGCTGAAATTTTTTGCTTCTTGGATTTTTTTAAAGACAAGAACAAAACCACACAAAAGAAAACATTATACAGAATTTCAAAACAAGATGATAGAGCAATAACAATGGTTGTTGGATTACATATTTGTTCCTGCCTCTTTGACCAGCTTATTTTATTTAAAATAAGCTGTCCAAATAATGGCACTTGTATGGGATGGAATACATATTATCTTCAAAGCAGTTGCTCAGATTACCAGATTAGCCATGCAAGATTGATCAAATAATTAAACATTAATTGTTCCTTTCAACAAACCAGTGGAAATTAGTAGGACAATTAGCTACTAATATATAGGATATATATCTATATCTATCTATCATCTATCTATCATCTATCTATGTATCTATCTATCTATATCCTACTTGTTTCTTCTCTTTCCCTCATCCCAGTTGTTAAAACCAGGGCTGGAAAAAGCTAAGTGGTAGAGTACTTGCCTACTATGAGTGAAGCCCTGAGGCCCTGAGTTTAGTCCTCAATACTGAGAAGTATGAAAACCAGTGCAATGTGTTCTGAAGTATGAAGCAGAAGTGAGAACTAGCAGAGTAAAAACTAAATCAATGTAATTCTCTATGAATAAGTATTTACCTCACCTTTCTCATTTACTCATTATTGATATAATTGTGTATTAAAGAGAAAATAATGCCTTCTGATGAAGGTATAAAATAAATCTTAAGATGTATCTTCTACTGTTCAGGAATACTTTCTTGTATATAGTATGTGAAGATGTGATTGAAAACTACAATGAAGGCTGAAGCAGGAGAATTGCCTTGAATTTGGGAATCTTGCATGATACCACTACACCAGCAGCACTGTTTGCCTTGAGTTTGAGGCCAACCTGGGCTACAATAGTGAGTTTAAGGCCAGCCTAGACTGCATAATGACACCCTGTCTCAAAGAAAGAAGCTATAGCAAATGTTTATTTATTTATTTTTTTGGCGGAACAAGAGATTAAATTCAGGCCCCCGCTCTTGCCAGGCAAGCACTTATTCCACTGAGCCACATCCCCGGCCCCGTGAATGTTTAAATTTTGAAATGTGTTACATTAAAGGCCATATTGCCATTAATCCCCCTTAAAATGCCCCCCCTCACTTTGAACACACTTATCTCATCATTCATGCCACTATCTCCAGCAGTTCTAGAACGTTTCTTTGGTGTATTAAGTTGCATTATTGTGGCTAAATTGATTCAAAATGTTTATGTGCCATGGCCATTTGAACTTTGGAGAATAGCCAGAAGTTGCATGATGGCACATCTGGTGAATAAGGTAAATAGGGCACACCCTAATTGTTTTGCTTGTTGGTACCAGGAAGACCTTGTACTTCCACAGCAGGCACCTTGCCACTGAGCTATGGTCTAGACCCACCCTAATACTTTTACAAGCCTGCCTTTCCATTGGACAGTACACAGCAGTAGCACTCACATTACTGTTTTTTTATTATACCTCATGCAGACACAAAAGACTTCCAGGATTGAATCAGAAATAGGAAGAAAGATGGTATATTGTGTGCAAAGCAAGGGGAAGTACTTGAATGGATTATTGACAATGTGTCCTTTAGTGTAATAATTTTTATTTATTTTTTTGGATACAGGGTCTTGCTATGCATCTTGAGCTTGTAGTGATCCTCCTGTCTCAGCCTCCCTAGTGCAGGGATTATAGGCAGGTAAATACCAGGCCCAGATCCAGGGCCAGCACAGTGTGCCTGGAACTCAGGACCTTGAGCTTGCCAGGCAGGGCCTTATGCTACCAAACTATCTCCCAAGCCCTAATTTTTTAAATTTAAAAATTCACTGTATGTGTTGATCACAATTCTCACATTAAGCTTTGTAATGAGAATATCTTCAAACTCGTCACTGTGGATGTCAGGACACTGCTCATTGCCAAAACTGAGCCGATCATTGCTTGTTGCCACTAAAGCATCCTTCACTCATGCACTGAAAGAGTTAAGTACTTGAAGACTCACTCATAAGTGCTAGTACAACAGCAACCAGCTGAGATTGTACAGAACAGATCTGCATTTCTAGAGAGAGCCAACACTTGAGTGAAATGTGAGCCGTTAATTTGGAATGAGAATTTCAGAGTTGAAAAGAGTCAGCCTCTAATTCATAGTAATTAACAATTCTGAATTCTTTTTTAGTTCTGAAATCACTAAAGTGTGGCAAAGAAGACAGGGTAGAAGGCTTAGGCCTCTAAACAGCTTCAGAGTTGTACAAATTCACACTCATACATCTACATTGGTCTCTACTGTGATCAAAATAAAATCTTCACATTGGTGAGACTACATGACAGCCAGTATACTTAGTTTTCCTTTTCTCCAAAGCATTGATTTATTTATAACACATACTTGCATAACTGAGCCATTTTGACTTTGCAATACATTTGGTTTGCTTAGAGATTTTTTTGAAAGGTATTATCCTAGTTTGAGATTTTCAAGACTCAATATGGACCATAACTAATGTCCATAGCCTGCACATGTTAACTTTAATTTATGAATAGATATTGGAAGAATAACAGTAAAAAGCAAGAAATAAGGGCCAGCCAGATACTTCAGTGGACTACAGTGCCTGCTTAGGCAGAGTGCAGAGGTTGAGGTTCAATCCCCAGCATGCCATGCTGGCCCTGTCCCTGGGATGCTCTGAGATATCGATTGACACTGAGCATGGTGGTGTGCACATGTAATCCCAGCACTTGGGAGGCTGAAAACAGGAGAATCACTATGAGTCTGATCCATGTAGTGAGACCCTGTACTAAATTTAAAAAAAGCAAGAAATAAGCCAATAGAAAGAAAGTATTGCCCAGGGAGATGGCTCAGTGGAATAAGCACTTCCCTGGCAAGCACAAGGGCCTGAGTTCAATTCCTGGTCCCGCAAAAAAAAAAAAAAAAAAAAAAAAGAAAGTATTATGAGGGCCAGCTTAATAGCTCAGTGGACTAAAGCACCTGCATAGGCAGAACACAATGACTGGGGTTCAATCTATGTAGTTAGAACCTGTAGACCCTGTCCTAAATACAGAAAACAAAAAAGAAACAAAGCATTGTTATTTTCCTTTTAATTACTGGGAAGAATATAAATTTGCAAAGAAAAACTAGGACATAGTTAATTGAGATAATATGTATTCGATCAGTGATCTAGCTTCAAGATCTATTTCTTAATTTTGGCAGTCTTTTCTGTACCAAAAGTTTGTCAGTCCAGGGGATCAAATCCAGGACTCATGCATGCTGGCAAATGTTCTACCTCTACGTTATGTTTCCAGTGCCTAAAACCTGTAGTTTATATGCAAAATTACAGATGTTCATTCATTTTGTAAACTGTAATTTGTCACTCATTTCTCTTTAAGTGTGTGTTGTGTCTTCTTAGCTTTATTCTGTTACTAGGTGCTAGGGGTTTCTTTTTAACTGCATTTGCTTTTACAGAGGGTTTTACATTTTTAGCTAAGACATCAGAAATTATTTTCTCATTAGATAGTAGAATTTTGTTTGGTACAGATTAGGCTCTGTGTCTGTCAGATTGCTGACAAATGAATTGAGGGAATAAAGAAAGAGAAAACATAAGTGTGGTCATGAACAATTAACTGATATCTCCCAGGACCTAGCATTGAAAATAAGACTCC
>PVKA01012497.1:47657-57757 GCA_004027165.1 Ctenomys sociabilis
AAAAAAAAAAAAAAAAAAAAAAAAAAAAAAAAAAAAAAAAAAAAAAAAAAAAAAAAAAAAAAAAAAAAAAAAAAAAAAAAAAAAAAAGAAAATAAGACTCCAAAATCACCCACCATAAAATTTCCCTTTTGAGGTAGAGAAAAACTTAATAAAATAATTGTTTTCATTAAGCAAACATTATCCATGGATTTCTTAGTAAAAATTTAACAAATGCTCCTGTTAATCAAGAGAATGACTTAATTCATCAGGAAAACCCGTTTCTGTTCCAATTAGATTTTGTTCCTATTAAAACAAATTGCTTTTTTTTCACACTGAAAATCAAACTTGGGACCTTGTGCTTGCTAGGTAGGTGCTTGTACCACTGAGCTATATCCCCAGCTCAAAACAAATTACTCTTTTTATTTTCTGTTTTCTATAATAAACTTAATATAAATTATATTTCATATGTTTTACGAGTTAGCCTAAATGAGTTACTAAATGTGAATTCTAAATCAATATTCAGCTATCTGAAATGAAATATAATGAAAATATTAATACATGGGAGTAATAATTTCTGTTTTACCTACCTTAGATATCAGTTGTTATGAGAAAATGTTCACAAAACAGATTGAAAATGTATAAACCTTCTACATAAGCCCAAGGAATTGTTCATCTAATTAGATTTTACTGAACTAATTATGGGTTAGTTTGCAAAAACTGAACCAGTTTTGGACCAGTGTCTGGTTGGTAAGGAATGTGGGAAATGAAATTCATTTACAGTTTCTTGGCTATTTCCATGGCTCTCAGAATCCTCTATGTGTATTGTGTCTCTGCCTTCCATTCTGCATGGTTACTCCTTGTGTTTAACTTAGAAGTGTATAGGTAAATCCAAAACTGGGCATCTGAGATGCATACACATGTCTCAAATAAATACAAACCCAAATATATAAAAAATGTTCAACATTGAGTCATTTGAGAGATGCAAATTAAGACACTGAGATTCCATCTCACCCCAGAAAGAATGACTAACATCAAGAGTCAGCCAATAACAAATGCTGGAGAGGATGTGGGGAAAAAGGAACATTTGTCTACTGTTGGTGGGAGTGCAGAATGGTGGGACCACTGTGGAAATTAGTGTAGAGAGTCCTCAAAACACTAAGACTAGAGGTTCCCTTTGACTCAACCATTTCCCTCATGGGTATCTGCTCAAAACAGTTACAAGCATTGGGTTTGTGACATAGCTCAGCAGACTAAGCACCTCCTTAGGCAAGCACCATGACTGAGTTTTGAACCCCAGCACCACAGGCTGTGTAGGCCCTACCCTCGTGCACTGAGCTGGCCACTAAGACCTAGCGTGGTGGCACATGCCTGCAATCTCAGTGATGGGGAGGCTGAAAACAGGAGGATCACTATGAGTCCAAGCTGCATAGTGAGACCCTGTACCAAATATATAAAAAAAAATTAAAAGCATCATACTGCAGGGATTTATGTAAACCTATGTTTATAGCAGCACAGTTTCTAATAGCCAAAGTTTGGAAACAGCCCAAATGCCCATCAACTGGTGAATAGATAAAAAATAATGAATAAAGAAGTACTCCATTTTACATAAAGGAGTACTACTAAGCCATAAAGGACAAACTGGAGACTTTTATAGGTAAGTGAATGCAACTGGAGACCACACTTATCAGTGAAATAATTCAGATGTACATGTGTAAACATCCTATTGTCTCCCTAGTATGAGAAGGTGAAAGTGTAAATAAGATCCAAAATGTACAATAGATATAAAAAGAGAAATGTATGGGTAATGGCATGGGGAAAATTGTAGACATTTTGCTTTGTATGGTTGTGGAAATTAGTTGTGGCTTTTTTGTTGTTTGTTTGTATTTATGCAGTACTATATTGAACCCAGGATTACATCTCTAGCCTTTTGTTGTTGTTGTTGTTGTCTTTTTTTATGTATTTGGTATAGGATCTCACTATGTAGCTTGGTCTCATGATGATCCTCCTGTTTTCAGCCTCCCCAGTGCTGGGATTGCAGGTGTATGCCATCATTCCTGGTCTTGGTGGCCAGCTCTGTGCACCTGGGCATGGGGACTGCTCTGCATGTGGTGCCGGGGATCAAATCCCAGTCCCTGTACTTGCCTAAGGAGGCTCTAAGTCATCTGAGCTATCTCACTGGGCCTTGTTGTTGTCTTTTTGAGGCAGGGTCTTGCTATGCAGTTCAAGGTGGCCTTGAACTCATTTTATAGCCTATACTTGTCTGAAACTTGCAATGATCCTCTTGTCTCAGCCTCACAAATGCTGTGATTACAGGTGTGCACCACCATTCCCAGTGTCCTTAGCCCATTTATTTTATTATTATTTTTGTCCCAGGATCTCACTACATTGCTAAATTGCTCAGGCTACCTTCACACTTTTAATCCTCCTGCCTCTACTTCCCAGAGTGCTGAGATTATAGGCATCCTCCACCAAAACCAGATGAATGTTGTTAAACCCTGATACTGCTGTACAGGTGGCCCTAGAACAGTGGGTAGATGTGTAGCTCATTGGTAGATCATTTACCTAACGTGTGTAAGGCCCTGGGTTTGATCTCCAACCGTGGAAGATAAAATAAAAAGTAAGTTTTCCCTTAAGGGCCAGTTTTCCCTTAAGATAGCTCAGTGGTGTTAGTGCCTTCCTGGCAAGTGTGAGGTCCTCAGTTCAATCCCTGAACCCAAATAGATAATAATAGATAAGTTGACTTGGACAGCCAAGTCAGCTCTATTTTCTAGCATGTAAAAATAAGAATATGTAAGTGATATGGAATGACAATTTGTAGTTCCAAAGGACCTCTTAATACAGGATAGTGATATCCACCTAACAACATATCTACAACCAATTTTTGAAGCACCACGTAATTTATTTCATAACTTCAACATGAACTGTGTTGCTTATTATATTTCTGCATCTGAGACATATCCACAGAGAAAATGATTTTCCCAAGATCAAACAGATAGGTAGAATCAAAGCCATGACAAAACCCTCACTTCTGGTCTTGGAGTAAGCCATTGAGTCGCTCATTCATTATGTTCCTACCATCTCTGTAATTTACAGAGGAGGAACTCCAGACATAGAGGTTATGTGACTCACCTAAATCATATGGTGAATCACCAGTCAAGCTGTTCTTATAGGCAATGAAGCTGTTTCTAGCTAATTTTTGGCATGAATTAGCTAAACTGGCTGCCTCACTCCCTGATGTATGTGTTCAAATCCAGGCTCTTTTTTGGATGGCAATACTGGGCTGGCCATATGATATTAAAATAGGTATATGTTTTTTTAATCTGCCTAATCAACTAGAAGAAAGTAAATCTAAAACACAAAACTACATTTCTGATCTGAACAATTTGGAAATGGGGTTGGGGGTGTAGCTCATTGGCAGAGTGATTGCTTGCCATGTGGGAATCCCTGGATTCCATCCCCAGCACTGGAGGAGAAAAAACAGAATTTGGAAATAAAAATGAGAACTTTTCATTACAATCCTAAGGCAAACCTTGAAAGTCAGGAACCATGTCTTTCTTACTTACTGTGTCCTGGTGACCAGCACACTGCTTAGTCCTTTAGTTGGCATTGGGTTGATTTTTGTTCAGCGTATGCATATATAAGTGAAGCAGTGAATAAGTGAACCAGTGGGACAACCTCTCCATCTAAAAGCCATGCTGTGACAAATATACAATTCAAAATTAATAACTGATTTTCCACAAATGTCATTCTTTTCAACAAACACTAAACATCTACTATGTGCCAGCAGGCTGTGTCATAGTGTTGACTATTTAAAGTGCTAGAGGGAGAGATTTGGGAAAGTTTCCTGGAGGAAGGAGCTAGTGAAGGAATGAGAAAACAAAGGAAGCAAATTCTGGCTGGGAAAGAAAGAATGTAGAAGAAAGAATTCTGAAAGTTTGGAATGGGTGAAGAACCTAAAATAAAGGTGTTTTTTTTTTTTTTTTTTTTTTTTTTCAAGGGCCAGGTTTTGAACTCAGGCCCTTGTGCTTCTACTGAGCTATCTCCCTGGCCCTAAAATAAGGATTTTAAAGGAAAGGTTTGAAAATATTTATCGACTCCTCAAGGGCCCTTTGTGTGCACCAGGACCCTGTGGGTATACATGTGGGATACATTTGGTCTCTCTTTCCCCTATATATTAGACAGATTCAAGTTCACATGGTTGGTTCTGAATTTTTGAGTCAGAAATTCACATGTTAGGGAATGGTAAAAAAAAGAATATTAATCTACCAGGCAGTCATTGTCTTTGCTAAGTCTTTGTTGGAGCTAGATGAATTATTTGAGCTTTTATAAGTTTCCTTGTATTTGAAACATGTACTCAAATTAAATCACCTTGTTTAATGAATTTAATGAAACCTTGTTTCATTTCCTCATTAGACTCTATCACTGTTATTCTCTTAATCCCATAAAATCAAACTGTACTTAAATACTTGCTAGGCTCTCAGAAATTCTGGGATGCAAGATACAAGTATGTCTCGGGGCTGAAACGTATGGCTCAGAAGTAAAGTGCTTGCTTAGTGTGTACAAGGCCTTGGCTTCAATCCCCAGCACACTGGGGGGAAAAATCAAATGTGTAAGTGGGTATAAATACTGGGTGATACAGTGTTACACTAGGTGATACAGATGATCACCACAAGAACACAGACAGAGATGCTGAGTGAAGGAAGTTTTAGACAGTTGGCCCTCCAAAGCCAAAGATTTTGAGGCTGTCCATCTCCACGACTGCGTATGATACATTTTCTGTTTTGTTTTTGTTTTTCTGCAAAAGGGTTTATTTTTGCTTGGTCCAAGATTTGGGAGGGGATTCCAGAGAGGTGAAAAAGCTACCTAGTGGTTGGAGAGAGAGAGAGGGTTAGGCCAAAACCCTGATGCCAGGTGATGCAGGAGCCTCTCAAGACTACCAGGCTCTGCAGCCTCCCAGTCATGCTTGAAGGTGAGCCTTCCGAAGGGGTGCTTTCCCAGCCCATGGAGTGTGGTAAGGTGGTCACCCATCTTCTTAATGAGCTTCACCTCCTCATCTAGGAAGTGGTTCTCCAAGAAATCACAGATATGGGGGTTGGTCTTAGCAGAGCCCAAGGCATGAAGGTCCAGAAGAGCTTGGTTCTGTTTCTTCTCCATGGCATCCACATAGTTTCTTCATGTCTTAAAAGAGAGTGTAGCCGTCATGCTGGCTTTGCCTCTTTAGGAGAAGCCTGGCAACTCGCATTTCTCCTCAGCCAGCTTGCAGAAGAAATGACTGGGGCCGCCAGAACCATATCATCACATCAAAGTAGTAGCCCAGAGAAAGGTCGGTGTAGGAGGCCCACAGGTGTAGGTTCACTAAGTTGTTGACAGCAGCCTCCACCTCAGTAGAATAATTCTGATGAATCTGAGAAGTCATGGCTGGCCAGCAGTAAGGAGCTACCCAGAAACGAATGGTGTTATCTGGCCCTGGAAGGAGATAGGCAAGAAGATGGTGCCGAAATTTGTAACTGGAAGATAGATGGAAGAAGAAAGAAGAAAGCCACAGGTGTGTTCTGCCCAAACACTGTTGAAGCAAGAAATAGAAATGAGGGACCTGGGATGCACTCCTAGTTTTGTTGTTTCTATGCAGTGTTGATGAGGAAGGAAAGAAGGACCCACTTGCCATATGATGCTGTACGTGCTGGCATGTGTGTTGACTATTTTTGTATGTTTCAATATACATTCTATTGACTCTTCAAAACTAGGTGTGAGCCAGACAGATGAGGCTGTGCACCCATGTGATTCTTGTACTCTCGAGGCTGAGGTAGGGGGAACTTTGGGAGTTTGACACCAGCCTGAGCTACAAAATCAGCTCAAAATCAGCCTGACCTGCATAGCAAGACCCTGTCTCAGAAAGACCAAAACAAAACAAAATAAAAAAGGGGAATGGCAGTGTAAGTTAGTAATCTCTTCATTTAGGAAGCTGAAGCAGCAGGACTGCAAGTGATAGGCCAGCCAGGAGCGGAGGAAATCTCTTTAAACAGCATCCTCAAGTGAATTAAGTTTCCTGTGGTTCCAAACCAACAAAACATAGAAGCCAAAATTCACTCAACACACTGCTCAACCAAGCAACCTGCTTGGGTCCCCCTTCTGTGCCTCTCTAGGACAGCTTTCTTTATCCCAATAAATATATTCTGCTCTAAAAAAAAGCACTGCTCAAGTACTCCTTCATCTAGAAATGGTCAATGAATTCAGATGACAAACCAGGAATAAAAGGAACTGAGCGGGTAGCTCATGGTGGTTGAAGCTCCTGGCAACTTCTGTGTCTCAGTTTCTTCAGCCCTCTGTAGGGAACAATGGTTTTACAGCAGTGTTATGAAAAATCACTAAAGTAACTAATGCACTTCAAAATCCATGGGTGAATCCTGCTTTCAAAGTGCATAATTATAATGAATCACTGAATCACACTGAATCTCTCGCTCAGACTTGCTTCTTCTACATACATGCTAATAGGTATTCAAAATGTTATGGCTGAGATGGATTTTATTTGTTATCACTACATGATTTAGCCACTGGTGCCAACTACCTTTAAAATAGAATGTGGCCAACAGTGGTAGTAAGGATCACTAATTTGGGGGAGGGGCCTTGGGAATTCTGGTTTTCTCTTTGGGGAGGATAGCCAACCAGATAGCATTCTCCCTTCCTTTCTCAACTTTTCACTTCAGCTGACTCACTCATAATCTCTCTGACAACAATTCTTTTTTATTTTTTCTGACAACCATTCTTAAAGATTAAAAAAAAAAATTTCAGTCCAATAGCTGCATTGCAACCCTAATGGAGGTCCTTCCTCGTTTTTCAAAGTAATTTATTATATTATTTCCAATGTCAACTATAGAATCCAGGGCCTCAGACACGCTAAAGGATGTCTTCTTATTTTTGTTTTGTTTTGTTTTGTTTTATTGTTTTTTTGGCAGAGCCAGGGATTGAACTTAGGCCCTTGCGCTTGCCAGAGAAGCACTTATTCCACTGAGCCATTTCCCCAGCTCCTGTCTTCTTATTTTTAGCACAGGATTAAACCCAACGCTTTCCCGAGTAGCTATAGCCTCAGCCTCTTTATTTATTTATTTATCTTTTATTTGTCTTTTTGTAATCATCAGACAGGGTCTTGCTATGCACTTCAGGCTGGCTTTGAGCTCACTTTGTAGCCCAGGCTAGTCTTGAACTTGCAATGATCTTCCTGCCTCAGCCTCCCCAGTGCTGGGATTATAGGCATGCACCACCATGCCTGACTTCTATTTTTATTTTGAGACAGCCCTTTACTAAGTTTCCCAGACTGGGCTCTGGCTTTCCATCCTTCTGCTTTATCCTCCTTGAGTACTGGGGTTACAGGCATGAACCACTGTGTCAGGCTTGAAATTCTTTAGATGAGTCCACAGCAGCAGACAAAAAGATGCTGTTTTCAGAACAATGAGTTGTTGAGTTGGGTAAGGAGAGGTTATACAGTAAGATGTTGTAACAATATCCCATCCTTCTGAAGGGAAAATTCTAGAGACACAAAGCCAATGGAAGAATGCCCTGCCAACTTCTAACCCCTAACTCCTAACCTTGGTAGCCTTCTGATACATGGTTGTTGGTTGTTTGTTTATTTCTCCTAGTATTGGGGATTGAACCAAGTTCCTTCATATTGAAATATACCCCCAACCCTATTTATTTTCTCTTTGTTTGTTTGTTTTGGTGGAATTGGGGATTGAATTCAGGCCCTTGCACTTGCCAGGGAAACGCTTGTTCCACTGAGCCATCTGCCCTGCCCCAAAAACTAAATTCTTTTTTTTTTTTTTTTTTTTTTTTTTGGCAGAACCAGAGATAGAACTCAGTCCCCTGATCTTGCCAGGGAAGCTCTTATTCCACTGAGCCATCTCCTTGGCCCCTATTTTCTGTTTTTGAACAAGGTCTGGCTACACTGCCTGAGAACTTGTGATGTTTTTGCCTCAGCCTCGGAGAATGCTGAGGTTACAGGCATATGTCACCATGCCTGGCCCCACAAATATTTTGTCATTTTGCCATGTGAGGAGGAAACAAGAGAATGTTGTAACCCTTCTCATCACAGGAAAAACATTAAGTTTATCTTTATTAATGGATTATTTTATTGTTTTTGTAAGGACCTACAGGGTCTCACTGTAAACTGGATTCATAGTGATCTGCTGTGTTCAGCTTCCCAAGAGTTGGGATTACAGGTGTGTGCCACCATGCCCAGTCAATTGCTGCCTTCTCAGTGTGCCCCGGGGGCGGGGCCAGCACAGCACGCTGGGGATTAAACACAGGCAGCTACATCTGCTTAAGCAGGTGCTTTAATCTGCTGAGCTATATGGCTGGCCCAGTGACATCTTAATATTTTAAGGAAAATAACCTTTCAGATGGTCCCAGATAATCTGAATGTTTTTTCCAAGATGGAATATAAAATAGAATTGAAACTGTGACTAGAAATCAAGACTTTTTCTTCAACTAGGTTTGAATTTTATCCTTTATCAAGTTGACAAGGCTGATTTATGGATTACAGGCACAATTTTTGTTCCTTGCCCTTAGTGCCAAAGTTTTGTCTAAATTGCCTAGAGTAAGTTGCTATGCTCATATAGAAACTACTGCTTGGAGCAGTGTCCATTGCTAAGGGCCTTTGGGGACTATCACCAAACTGGAACTTTACCAGAGTTGGTTAATTGTGCGCTTTTACTCTACTAGTAGGGAACATTTTTCTTTAAATAGAGTAAGAAACACAAAAGGGCTTTTGCCCTTCTTGAAATCCGGTAGCACTGCATATGTTTCTCACTCTAAGTGCAGAAAACTTTTGAAAAAGGGTCTATTTATATAACATTTTGAAGTGGCAGAATTTAAGAAATGGAGGGCAGATTAGTAGTTGCTCTGGATTGGGGAAGGGTGAGTGGAGGGAGGTGGGTGTGCCTATAAAAGAGCAATAAGTGGATATTTTGTAATTGGTGATAGATACATGAATTGTTTACTAAATCCATATAAGAAAAAAATTGATAAAAATGTGAAATTATACATAAATGTATTATACACATGCAAATGTATGCACACACAGAAACTTGAGTGCAAGTAAAACTTGGAAAATTTGAGAAAAACAGTGCTTCTTACCAATGTTGATCTTATGTTATAGTTTTGCAGGATATTGTTGAGGTAGAATAGAAGAAATAAATATAGGTTCAGAGGAGACAAATTCAATTTTGGCTTCTTTCTTTAAAACTCTGAGCCAGATCCTGCTCAACTCTGCACTGGATGTGTTAATCATTTAAGGAGTGTCTGTATTACATGGTTTATTAGTCCTTAATTTATCTAGCCTGTCTCATTCCCCTTCAGGACTGGGGACACCAAGAGTAACTAAAGTAGTTTTCAAAATTGAGAGCGGTACCCAAATGCCAGCTTTGCACAATACCCGGTTCCAGACCATCAGAGCAATGAATGCCTAGATGTGTCCAGTCTAAGCCCGCAGTCACCTCACTTGCAAGCAGAGTACAGCCTCACAGACCACCCCATGCTCAGTCACCTGCCTGATGCACGAAATGAGGCTGCCTCGATCCCAAGCAAAGACAGGTATCACATTGGAAAGGAACAGCCCTCAAGAGAGATATGAAACTGGAATTGATAAGGTGATGGAGCTGGCCCTGGCCCACCGCAGCCAAACCCTAACTGCCATGGTGCTTCTGTGAGTAGGCCAGTCTGAGTTTCTCAAGCTGGAGGCCTTTCTCAGTCTCCCTTACTTCCAGAGTCTGCCTGGTAAGTCTGCCTATGCCTTTTCTAAGAGGACAGTTAGGAAACTACTCAGCTGGTCAAGTGAAGAACCTATCTCTTTTTTGAAGGACCTGCTTGGACTCTAGACATTTTATCATTGGGGCAAACTGGGAAAAGTGTGCAAGGTAGTTCTCTGTACTGTCTTCTTGTAAGCTGTATGCAAATCCAAGTTATCTCAAAAGAATTTCTCTTTTAAAAATCAGGCTTATTTTTCTAGGCCTTGCTCAAATAGCAGAAGCACAGAGACAAAGTGTGTCACAGCTGAGACAGAGAAGAAAACTGGACCTTGAACAACCCAGCTAATCCCTAACTTACTCTCTCTCTCTCTCTCTCTCTCT
>PVKA01012498.1:0-57658 GCA_004027165.1 Ctenomys sociabilis
TTTATTCAGTGAAGGAGTGGCTTGAGGATTGACTGAGAATTGTGGGAAGTAGGTGACTACTGTGAGCTGAGCTACGTGGGTGGCCTACATTTACCTCTGCCATATGCAGAGAGGATATGCAGAGAGAGTAATCTGCATTATACAGTATTTAATGTTTTGGGAAGTCTAGGGCTTCAGCTTTGATGTAGTCTTTCAAGCCCCAGGAAGTCATAGCCTCTGTCTCCAGGCTCGATCCCAGCTGGCAGCGCGGAGCATTAGCTCTACCATCCTGTCTCCACCCGGCTCACGTTAAGGAGCAGCAGGTTTACCAGGGAAACACGCATGCCACCTTCAAAGACTATCACCAGCACCTCAGCTAGACCAATGCACATTGCTTAAGGCCAACTGAAGGATAAACAGAAGTCCTAGCCAGCGCTGTACATAACAATATGAGGAAATAGAATCAGACTCAGTCAAAATGGAGACAGTCGCTCTTCTTTCAAGGAGAGCTGCTCAGGTGGTCCCCCACAAGTTTTACTTGATTTTATTTTATTATGAACAGAATATATTTATTGGGGAAAAGAAAGCTCCTTCCCTAGAGAGGGACAGGAGGGAGTCCCCGAGTGGGTGGTCCCACCCATCTTTTTCCTTTGCTTATTTGCTTTCTTCTCCATACTGGCTTTGCCCCTCCCCTCTTCCCTTCTTCCCTTCCCATTTGAATATTTCCTTCCTACTTCACATTATGTATTTTACATTTTGCTCGTCATTTATGCTTTCAGTTTTCCACTCCTGAGAAGCAATGTCACATTACACATGTGCTGTGTTTATTTCACTTCAGAGTGTGGTCTCAAGGTATATCTAATTTAACTAGAAATGTCTATGTTCATCCTTTAAAGCTGAGTGCTTCACCATGCTATGTATAAAATAAAGCACAAACACACACCACTTGTATTCATTGACTGGAGGTCGCTTGCGTTCTTTCCAATATTTAGGTACTACAGGTGGTACTGCTATAAACAATGAGTGCACAAAAGGGAGATACTTAGAAGGGAAACAGCTGGGTCAAATGGAACCTTTAATGTTAGTTTATTTACAAGCTCCACACTAATTTCTGCAGTGGTCTCTCCAGACTACACTTCCACCCGCAATGAAGAAGGGTACCTCCCCCCATAGTGATGCCAGCATTTGTTTGTTGTTTACTGATTTCTCGATAATAGCTATTCGTCCTGGAGTAAGATGGAATCTCACCATTGTTTCAATGTTCATCTCTACAGTGACCTGTTAGGTTGAGCTTTTTCTTAGATGTTTATTGACTGTTTCTATTTCTTCATCTGATAATTGTCTATTTAACTCAGACGTAATTTGTTAGATCAGGTTTTTAAATTTGGAGGGGTTTGAATTTATTTTATTTTATTTTTTTTGAGGTCTTTAGATATTCTAAATGTTACTCCAGGAACAACTAGCAAAAGTTTCACCAAATTGTGGATTGCCTCTTCACTCTGTTAGTGATTTTTCTTGTTGTTCAAAGCTTTCTTTAGGTAAGATAAGAATTTTGGTAACATTTCCCATGCAATCAGAATTGTGTTTATAAAGCTTTTGCCTACATCTATGTTTTAAGAGTCCCACCGGTTCTGTTTTCCAACAGATTTAGTGTTTCTATTTTATTTTTTAAAATTATTTTGCTGAATTCACACACCTACAATATTTAAATAGCAATGAAATACCCATCTCTGAAAAAACTAAACAAAAAAGAGAGATACAAATGAAGGACCATTTGTATTATAAACAAAATAGTTAGAATAGATATAGATACTTTCTCTTAATTCAATGAGAAGAAAGATTTGTACTAACAGTGTTTGTACAGGATATTATGTCTGCACTGTTATAATCCAAAAATGAGGCAGGCTCAAAAAGGAAAAAGAAGCACTTTATTTTAGCTGGTCCCCAGCAGCGGACTCCTTGCAACACATGTTAAGGTGCTCGTTAAGAAGGGGAGACAGGAGGTTTCAAGCTTGAAAACCACAAATGAGGGGGAACTAAGTGGGAGAATTTGGGGAAGGAGTCATTCCCTATCTGTACAGACAGTTTGTCCTTTCCTTATCTGGACAGGCAGTTTACAGGTCTTTACAAAGCTTATTTGGGCTTGGGCGTAGTTCTTGCTTTTGGAATCTAGGGTGACATCTGGTGACAGTTAAGCACATTTTTGAAACTCAGGGGAGCATTCCTTATCTGTTCAACCAGTCACAGTCTTGCAGTTAAAACGTCTGGGTGGGGTTTACAAGGAGGACAAAATATCACAAAATGGAGTTCACATAAGTTTTACAAAATGAAGTTGGTTAAATCTGCTTATAACAGGGATCATTACAGTGGAAATTCTCAACAGCTTGACCTAGTATGAGGACAACACTTACAGAACAGGATGGCGGTGCTTTGGTTAGGTTAAAACATGCACCTTGTACTATGAATAACTACCACAAAGACAACAATATACAATATATTATTGCAAATGTCCTACTAACCTGTCTGAAACTGTCTTACTGGTATATGTTTCTCAATAGAATTAATAAAAATAAAATGACAATATTGTTACATCTGCTAAGAAAAGAATATTGTTATTATTATTATTATTATTATTATTTATTTTTTTTTTTTTTGGTGGAACCTGGGATTGAACTCAGGCCTTTGTGCTTGCCAGGCAAGTGCTTATTCTACTGAGCTGTCTCTCTGGCCCCAAGAATATTATTTCAAAAGCAAAAATTTATTTAAGTTTTATTTATTTATTTGGTACAGGTCTTGCTATGTAGCTCAGACTCATAGTGATCCTCCTGTCTCAATCTCCCCAGTGCTGGGATTACAGATATATGTTTCCAAGCCCAGTTTCAGTGGCTGGCATTGCATGTGCAGATTTTGGGGTCAGCATGTCAAGTGGACCAGGGATTGAACCCAGGTAGTTGAGCTTGCCAACCAGGACCTCAGACTGTCAAGCTCCCTCCAGCCCAGTCTTTCCATTTTAAGACTTGATATTTGATCCATTTTGATTTTAGTTTAGTGCATTGTGAGAGACATGGATCTAGTTTTAGTCTTTGGTGTGGAGAAGGCTACTTGTTTTCCAGTGTCACTTATTACAAAAGCTATCTTTGTTCCAATGACAGTGTTTGGCTCTTTTGATGAAAATAAGGTGGTTATGTATACTTGGAGTTGGTTCTACACCTTGTATTCTGTTCCTCAGATCCCCTAGATAATAAATCAATAAAGTAACCTCAGAAATGAAGCAATTATTTGAACAAATGGACTTCAGGGTATCTACAGATTGTTCTACTCCACAACATTATAATACACATTCTTGTAAGATGCACATGGAATATTCTCCTAAATAGACCACATACAAGTTCATTGATCATGCTTAAGGAACTGAAATTACCCCACACATATTGTCAGAAATTGGAAATATATGGCAAAATAAATCACAAAAGTTTCATAAACACCTGGAGATTAAATATCACTCTCCTGAACAACCAATAGACCACAGATGAAATTCAAGAGGAAATTAGAAAGTTTTTACAATTAAACAATAATACTACTGCAACATCCCAGAATTTACGGGATACCATGAAAGTGCACCTACAAGGGAAATTTATAGTGGGGAGGTGAACTCTTACCTCAGGAAATCATAGTGCACTCAAATAAACAACCTTTATGTTAAACATGAAGCTTCTAGAGAAAGAAGTCAAGTATAAAGCTCATACAATGACAAAAGTTGTAACAACCAGAGAAGACATTAATATAATTAAAGCTAAAAAACAGCATGCAAAGAATCAGTGAGTTGGTAAGTTTGATCTTTAAAAGAGTAAAGAAATTGATAAACCCTTAGGCAAATTTATCAAAACAAAGGAAAGAATGGACTCAAATTCATACAATTAGGACTGAAAAGGGGAAATCACTATTGATCCTGCAGAATGCTGAATATCTTCAATAGCTACTGTAACAGGTTTTGTTCTAATACTATGGAAAACAGAAGAAATGGATAAATTCCTAGATACATATGAATTGCCGTAACTAAAGTAGGAAGGTACAAAAATTCTGAATAACCCAACACCAGTGAAAGAATTGAAAATGTAATTAAAAACTTAGCAACAAAGTCAAGCTCAGGGCTGAATGAATTCACTATGAGATTCTACAAAACAGTTTGAGATCTAATGCTACTCCTCCTCCTCAAACTCTTAAATGAAACTGAAAAGGGAGCAATATTCCCAAAAATCATTCCTGGAATCCAGTATTTCCTTCATACCAAAGCCAGAGGAGGATACATCCAAAAATATAGAAAACTACTGGTCAATCTACATCATGAAAATGAATGTAAAAATTCCTCAATAAGATAATGTCAAACAATATTCAGTAAATCATCAACATTATTTATCATGATCAAGAATTCATTTCAGAGATAGCTCAACATATGTAAAGCATGTTTTAAAACTATCCTGGAGGACCGGCCAGATAGCTCAGCAGCAAAGTGTCTGTTTAGGCAGAGCACAGCAGTCAGGGTTCAATCTCTGGCATGCCATGCTGACCATGGCCCCATGGTATGCTGAGAAGGCCACGGAGCCTGGGAGTGGTGGCACACACCTATAATCTCAGCGCTTGGAAGACTGAACACAGGAGAATCACTATGAGTCTGATCTACGCAATGAGACCCTGTACATCCTATAGACCCTGTCCTAAATTCAGAAAAAATAAACAATAAAAGAAAATAAATAAAACTTTACCCTAGAGTTCAGGCACTCTAAGTTAAGTGTTTCTTTCAATGTGCCCTTTCATTATTCTCTATGCAGGAGCAGAAGCACAGAAGTTATGTAATCTAAATATTTGTCACATATGAATCTTTCCTTGTCATAAGCACAACTTGATGCTAGATATTCATTATTCAATGTAATTTGAATTGAATATATCTGTTCTCAGCCAATAGTCTAAGATAAACTAAGCGTCACTGAAATGTTCAGAACCTTAGGTCCATAGATATAAGTAGCAAGGCATGATTAGCATTTCATCACAAGATTGTTGTGTAGCCTTCCCAAACTCCTCAGATAATGACTCTATTCTTTCTGCGTTAACTCCACCTTGATGAAAGAGTAGGCATTACCCAACCTTGACCTTTAAGTGTTTCTTAACATTCCAAACTATTTCTTACCTGCTAATTGATCTTCCTAGTTAGTTTTTAACTGTAAATCTATTTTTCTAATTTTTTAAATCCTTTGCCATTTTTACTATATTTTTGCACTTTATGCATCTTATTAGAAACTGAGAATAATGTACCATATTCAGTTTAAATAAGTTTAAGAATAGCAAATATCCTTCCAATAAGTCAAAGAAGCTAAGGAAAAATAAACCTACCTGAGGTAATTTTTAAATATTTCCTATCAGCACTATATAGTAATTGGTAGACAACATGTCATCAACATTTAAAAATGTCATGAAAATTTCACACTCCAATATTGCCAAATACTAGAGTTAACCACATTATATAATGTGGACATTAAACATTAAAGTGCGTAGCATGAGTGAGACACCAAGACCTCTCCCATTCAGTGGCAGATACCTGGAATCAGTACCATCCAATCACCAAAGCAACTGAGTAAAATGATGGATGGACATGATTTTTAAAAGTAACGGAAGTACCTTTTAATTCCTTTACCTAATTCTGGGGAACAGCTTCGAATATCTTTTAAAGGAAATAAGTTCCTACTATCTTTTAAAGCAAATGGGGTCTGGGAAGGTAGCTCAGTGGAATAAGTGCTTGCCTGGCAAGCACAAGGTCCTGAGTTCGATCCCTAAAACAAACAAACAAACAAAACAAAAATGGTTTTCCATGAAGATCTGGAACTCAAAAAGAAATAAGAGGTGAGGGCCATGATAATACAAACCAGAGATAAGAGCTGCATGCTACAATGTTGATCAAGCATTTTAGTGCATTAGTGATATGAATATGGTTTTTCAAAACCTACATTTTTTCTGTTTCACTTACTTTTGACCTGTTCTGTTCTTTTTTAAAATTTTTTCCATAATTTTATTGAGGAACAAATAGCAATGAGACAGTTTCAAATCAAATGAGCAAGGCAGATTCAATAATCAATACATTGCATATTGTTTTCTTAGTGGTTGTTTCTTGTACAAGGTGTAGACATGATATTCTACTTACAGACACTATTAGAGCAAATCCCTCTCTTCATTGGATTAAGAGAATATAGCTGTATCTTTTTTTTCAAAGCTGACTTATAGTGCACTTTCAATAATTAATACTTTTTACATTGTTATCTTCCTAGTTGTTATCCATAGTACAAGAAGCAGACATGATATCCTGTCCAAACACTATTACTGCAATCTTTCTTCTCATAGAACTACACAAAAGTAGCTGCATATTTATTCTAACTATTTTGTATATAAAAATACAGAATATTCCTTCCTTTGTATCCCCTTTTTTTGCTTAGCCCTGTCAGGGATGGGTATTCTATTGGCATTCAATTATTATAGGTGCTTGGATTCAGTGAAACACTCCCTGGCCTAATGCTATTTTAACCTGCCTTTTATTTTAAAATATTTTACCCCTGATACATATCAGCAGCAGTAACCCTACTGGGACTGAAAGGGTTACAGAATGTAGAAGTGCATTAGGTCTCCCAGGTGATGGCAATCATGAATTCTCAACTCATTTCTCTCTCTGTGCTACATGCCATCTAACTTTCAGGATATTCACCAGCTCAGTAATGACTTATGACCTGCATTATGCTCTTTCTTCAGACAAGTATTATTGCATATGACAGAGCATTCTTTCCTATAAATCTCACGGTACACTTCATTCACTCTCTCATTTGTTCTTGCTAAACTCCAGCTTCCCTCAAAGCTCTTACATTATATATTAGAGTGTCACGCAGGCTTTCCTCTGCTGCTCAGATGTAAAGTTTTCCACGAATGTTTGGAGCCTTCCAGGCTTTGCCTGTTGTTCCTGACTCTCCTCCAACAAGTGCCAGCTGGATGAGGCAGAAAAGTAAATGAAATAAACATAAACTGATAATTCAATGTTCTACGTATTATGAATTAAAAGAAAACAATGTCATAAAATGATAAGAATTGTAGCATAATTTAAATTTTGAATCTTCTCTGAGAATTAATATGGTAGACATGCAGTATAACTACAAATAATATTGCAGTTCTTATACTTTAACAAGTTTCTAAAATTGAATATAGGATTATTTAGAAAACAGTGGACAGGAACTTAAATCATGTTAGAAGTCTGCTATGATTAAAGATTATCCTTGGAAAGAAAGAGAAATTAACAAAATGAAATTTAGTAATATTTAGAAAGGTGATAATAATGTCTATTATTGAGGCAAAGGCACTTTAGAATTACTGACACTATCAAATTGTTTATTTTTATTTTTTGTATTTTAGGGAAAGGTCTACAGAGTGTCCAGGGTCTCACTACATAGATCAGACTCATAGTGATCTGCCTGTTTACAGCTTCCCAAGAGCTGGGATTACAGACATGTGCCATCATGTCCAGTTTCAATTGCTGTCTCAGCACACCCCAGGGGCTGGGCCAGCACAGCAGACCTGGAGAGTGAACCTCCGGCTCCTGTGTCTGCTTTAATCTGACAAGCTATTTGGCTGACCCTAAAATTATTTTTAAAAGCCAAAATTTCCATAATAAACTTCAAATAGATGGATACATATATATGAAGAAAATGTGGATGAATCCTCTAAAATATGGATGTGCAAGACTTTTCAAATGTAGTTAAAATTCAAATACAGTTAAAAGGAAATATTCATTGATTTAACAACTGTAAAATATTGAAAAGAAAAATCCTGCAATTAAACATATCAGAAACAAAAATCATGTAACAGCCAGCCAAAGTAAAATATTTGGAAAGTATTTTACAAATAAAATATTTATCTTTCAATGCAAAAATGAAATTTTAAAATTAAGGTAAATGCCTCAATAACTTATATGAAATAAAAAGAACAATAAAAAGAAATCTAACAAATTTATAAATATGGCCTCAGAGCATATGAAGTTCTACTTCCCTCCTAATGAGAGAGATGCACTGAAATTCCACTTATTGGTCAAGACCCTTGGCAAACATCAGGAGCTTGTGAACTAGCAAGGATGGAGGAAAGCAAGCACTCTCTGATTTTGATGGAAATAAAGATGTATAACAATCCTTTTGCAGAAGACATTGCCTGAATTTCAGCTTTCTGTACAACAGTCTCTCTCCTAGAAATATATTTTGCAGATAAAATTCTAACAAGGCACATGCTGATGCACACAATTCAGGATAACATCTGTAATTTGCAAAATGTTTAAAGCCAGTAAGCTGCTACATGAAGGAACTAGAGTAGACTTACTTTATAATGTATACTTGTTAGATGTAGGTGGGAAGATTGACGATCCAAGGAGAGATGTGGAAGAATTTCTAGGAGATGATTTCAGATAAAACAAAAATTGTGTGTGTGTGTGTGTGTGTGTGTGTGTGTGCAAACATTTTACTTTGGTAAGATCATTTGTTTATTTCTTTATTTTTCAAGAAAATACAATAGTTAGAAAAACACCAAAAATGTACTAGAGGGCTGGTGAGATAGCTCAGTGGATTAAGTGCCTGTTTAGGCAAGCACACGGGTCAGGGTTTCATCCCTAGCACTACATGCCGCACCAGCCCCACCCCCTGGCACAACTGAGCCAGCTGCCAAGTCCAGGTGTGGTAGTGCACAACTGTAATATCAGTGCTGGGGAGACTGAAAATAGGAGGATCACTACAAGTTCAAGCTGTGTAGTGCGACCTTGCACCAAAAAAAGAAGAAACAAACAAAGAAATAAAGAAAGAAGGGAGGGAGGGAGGGAGGGAGGGAGGGAGGGAGGATGGAAAAGTTAGAAACCATATAGAATTTCACTTTAACATGATAGGAATTTGACAATGATTGTTATAGTGCCTATTGTCATCTTCAGATGAGTTGTTCAGATTAACATCTTTTTCTTGTTCTACATTTTTAATAAAACACTAAGTTGAATAAAATCAATAATAAAAGGGGCTCAGGAGATTGCTCAGTAGAATAAGCACTTGCCTGGCAAGTGCAAGGGCCTGAGTTCAATCCCCGGTTCTGCAAAAATTAATAAATAAAATAAATAAATAAATGTTGAATGTGGAGAAAGCAAATATAAGCAAATTGCTATCAGTGGTGTATCAGATACATTTCAGGAGAGATGGAGTACATTTGGGGTGCTATTATGATATTTGACAACAGACAGTAAACTGTAAAAGTAGTAGAAGTTATGAAATGAATCTTCAAATCTTGGAATTATTTTATACTAGTGTCAAATAATTGCAAGAATTTTAGATATAAGACAAAATACACTTAATGTAGGTATATTAAATGCCTTGATATTAAACTTGTAAAAAAGAAGCGATGACAGATACAGAATAGAAATGCAAAAAAGTAGAATTTTTTAAATAAAGAAGAGTTACTGTTAGTCTACATTCAAAATCTGTGACATGTGTGCATGCATAATTTTATTCAAACATCCTATATTGGTGAATGTGTGTCCTCATGGCTGTATGAGCATCACTATGAGTGACATATATTTGTGTTGTATACGTATGTGTGTATTTGTGTATTATGTAAACATGATGACATACATTTTCTAGCTCTGTCTCTTAAAAAGATCAGTGCAAAATGACATTCCCAAAAGTGTGGGCGCATCTAAATGCTAGACGTTGGTCACTAATAGCTTTCATCAGTCTATAAAAGCAAAAATCTTTTTGTTTTTAATTAAGTTTATTTCACATTTAAGATATACATAAGGATGATGAAAATCATAGGGAATTTGTATCTGTATATGATAAAGTTTAGTTGTTCTTTTTCCCCCTATTGACCTCCCATACTTTCCTTCATCCACCTCCTCTTTTAAAAAAGCTTTGTTGAGCAGTAAATGGCTACGATCGATAACTTCTTCAGATAACTCACTGTTGTTGTGGAATGCTGGACTGTGTTGGATTGTGTCATTGAGTTCAGGCATCAAAATTGGTTGAATGACAATGGAGTGCCCATATTTGACAGATGTAGACAAAGGAAGGGGTATAGAAAGGAAGAATCATGATGTGTGTGTATGGACAGTACAGTTGGGATAGATAACACCGTGCTTCTACATAATTCCATGAGAGGCAAGATTTGCACTAATGGTGGTTGGACAGGATATTATGTCTGCTTCTAGTACTATGGACAACCACTAGGAAAATAACAAGGTAGAAAGTATTAATTATTGAATCGTTGATATAATTCAGGTATAAAAAATAAGATATGTAAACAGCTACACTCTCTTAATTTACTGATAAGAGACATCTGCTATAATAATGTCTGTAAGTACATGTATGCACCCTGTACAGTACCAAAACATTATGAAAACAGTTTGCAATGTATTAATTTATCGAATCCATCCTGTTAAGGTGTCTTAAAACAGTCCCATTGATATTTGTACTTCAATAAAATAAAAAATAAAAAGTTTTGTTTCTATCTTGCACATGTTATTTTATGGGAAAAAGATAAAAAAAATTCATGACAAAATATTAACAGAAATATTAATTTATAAGTTACATGTTGTTATCTTTAAATAGTTACTCAGGTAACAACATATGGGCATAAAAAATATTCTTTAGTTGGCATTAGCGCAAACCTTTCTTTCTAGGAAGCTAAAACAAATGAATAGTACAACCAACTTCAGTTCTTTTCCCTACTGTGTGTTCCTCTTTCACCCACACCAGTTGCTTTTTGCTTTGAAAAATTTCTTCCCATTCCACAATATTCAATGCATGTGTTCTTTCAGTTTCTCACACCAGGGAAATAATACAATGTTTACACATGTGTGTTTTATTCATTTCACTTATTTGTAATGTCTCAAATTGTATTCATTTGCCTATAAAAGACTCAGTTTATTCTATTTATGGCCACATAGTACACCATAATATAAAATACCACGTCTTTTTATCCATTCCTCAGTGTATTGGCCTTTGGATTCTTTCAAAGATTCAGCAATGACAAACTGAGTTGCTAAAACATGAATGCATGCATATCACTGTGGTATGATGTTTTTTAATTATTCTTGGAAAATACCCAGAAGGGGAATAGCTGAGTCAAATGGGACCTCTAATCCTAGTTTTTTGAGGACTCTCAACACTGATTTCCAAGCCGGGCATGGTGGCGCATGCCTGTAATCCCAGCACTCGGGAAGCTGAGGCAGGAGGATTGTTGTGAGTTCGAGACCAGCCTGAGCTACAAAGTGAGCTTAAGGCCAGCCTGAACTGCATAGTGAGACCCTGTCTCAAAAAGACAAAAAAAAAAAAAAAAAAAAACCAAAAAAAAAAAAAACACTGATTTCCATAGTGGTTGCACCAGTTGACACTACCTTCAACAGTGGAGAAGGGTTCCTTTTTCCCCACAGCTCATCCAGCATCTGTTATTGGTTAATTTTTTGATGGTAGCCATTCTTTCTAGGGTGAGATGGAATTTTAGTGTTGTATGAATATCCATGTCTTGAATGAACAATGATGTTGAGCATTCTTCATGTATTTATTAACCATCTGAGAAGCGTGTATTCATCTCAGGTGCCATTTTTGAATTGGGTCTTTTAATTTGGGGGTCTGATTTTTTTCAATTCTTTATGTGTTCTAGGTAGAAGTTCTTTGTAAAAGGGTCAATTGGATAATAGTGTTTCCATTCAGGGGGTTGTCTTTTCACTCTGTTTCTCTTACTGTGCAAAAGCTTTTTAACGGAACGAGAACCCACTTTTTGGTTCTTTGCATGTAATCAGGGTTTTGTTCATGAATTTTCTGCCTAAACTATATTGTCAAGATTTCTACCTACCTTCTTCTCTGGTGGATTTAGTGGTTTTGCTTTAATATTTAGATCTTTGGTCTATTTTAACTTTAGTTTAGGACATGGTGATAGACATGGGTCTAGTTTTAATCTATAGGATGTGGAAGGATGATCTTTCCAGAGCCATTTATTAAAGAGTATGTCTTTCTTCTAGGGAACAGGTTTGGTACCTTTATCAAAGGTAAGGTAGCTGAGTGTGGTTGTAATGATGTCTGCATATCCCAATCTATTCCATTGATCCTCAGGTTATTTATTATTTATGTACTTATCTGTCTATTGCTTATACCATACTGATTTTATCACAATAGCTTTGCAGTATAATTTTGGGTCAGGAATTGTGATGCCTCTTGCCTTTCCTTTGTTGTCTAAGACTGCTTTTGCTTTTCTAAATCTCTTCTGATTCCAGATGAATTTTTAAAAATGTCTTCTTTAATTTTGTGAAGTTTGATAATGGTATTTTGATTAAGATTGATCAAATCTGTAGAACAATTTTGGGAGAATGGCAGTTTTCACTATCCATGAGCAAGGGATATCATTCCATTTTCTAAGATTTTCTTTCATCTCCTTTTTCAGTGTGCTATAACTTTCAATATGTAGATCCTTTACTTCCTTTGTCAGAATGATTCCTTAGCATTTCCTTTCTTTAGATACTATTGTTAAGGTTGCTATTTCTCTAATTTCTCTCAGTGAGTTTGTTCTTTGTGTTCAGAAATGTCATAGATTTTTGAGTGTTAACTTTTATCCAGAAACTAAGCTTGACTAGAAGTGTTTGGTACAGTTTTGGAACGTCTTCAACTTAGAGTGTCAGGCCACTTTCTATTAAAGATAATTTTACTTCTCCTTTTCATAACCTTATTCTTTTTATTTCTCTCTGTTGTCTAATTTCTTTGAATAATATTTAATAGGCGTGGTCAACTATGTTTAATAGGAATGGTAACAGTGGATATCTTTGTCTTTTTTCTTATTTGAGAGTGAAAGCTTCCATTTTTTGTTCATCAAGCATGTTGATTTCTCATGAAGGGATTCTATCAAGTTGAGTTGAAGTCCGCCTAGTTTGGTTTTCTGCAGAGTTTTTATCATGAATGAGTGTTGGACTTTGTCAAAAATTTTTCCTCCATCTTTTTAGATGATCATATGTGCTTTTTTTTTAATTTTAGCTTTCTTGATATGGTGTATTATACTTATCGACCTGTACTGTCTGGTTTTTGTATCAGGATAATACTTCTCTCCAGGAATAAGTTTGTGTGTATTGCTATCCTTTCAATTTCGTTAAAATGTTTGAGGAATTGTGGTATTAAATATTTTCTAAATTTCTTGTAGAATCCAGCAATAAAACATTAGGAGTTGAATTTTTTCTTGTTGGTAAGTTTTCAATTACATTTTTAATTTCATTGATTGATATAGTGTTGTTCAAAAATTTTATATCTTCTTGAATAAGCTTTGGTAATTCATACATATCTAGAAATCTGTGCATTGTTCTGTGTTTTACATCCTATGAAAGTAAGGAATTACAGGGTGGCTGATAATTCTGAATTACCACAGAATCTGTTCTGATTTCACTCTTTAACTTCCTCTGCAGAGATTGGAATGTATCATTCCTCTTTTTAAAAGTAAATTTTGGTTATAGATTTGTCAGATTTTTCTTTCAAGGCACCAACTCTTCAATTCATGCATTCTTTGTATTATTTTCTCAGTATTAGTTGCATTTGTTTCTGCTTGATTTTTATAATTTGTTCCCGTGTATGGGTTTTGGGCTTGGCTTGATCTTTTTTCTCTAGGAGATTGAGGTGCAATATAAAGTTGTTTAGTTGTGTTTGTTCTGTTTTCTTGAACTGAGGATTCAGTGCTGTACATTTTCCTCTGAGGACTCTTTCTATTGTCCAACAGATTCTGGGACATTGCTTCTGCATTTTTGTTTACTTGTAGATATTGCTTAATTTCTTCTTCAATTACATTGTAACCTATTGGTTATTCAGGGAGGTATTATTTAAATTCTATGGGTTAAAAGCATTTTTGTGGGTAATTTTTTCATTAGTTTCCAATTTCTTCACATTGTGGTGAGATAATATAAATAGAGTAATTTGAATTATTTCATATTTGTTTAGGTATGTTATTTGTGCTACTACATGGTCTATTTTAGAGAACATATCATGTGAAACTGAGAAAAATGTGTATCCTTATAGTTAGATGGAATACTCTATAATCATATATTGAGCCCATTTGTCACAGGTTTGGCTCAGTCTTGATATTTCTCCATTGATATTTTTTGTCTGCTGGTTGATCTACATATTTGGGACAGTGGGATACTGAGTTTACCCACAATAATAATTGTGTTATTGCTCATTAGATTTTTCATGTCCATTAATATTTGTCTTATATAGTTGAACACTCCCATTTTGATGCATACGTGTTTATAATTCCATGTTCTTCTTTTCAAATCTTGATACTAACAAGTGTGTTGCTGCTCTTGTTCTTGGCTTGAAATTCCTATTATCTGCAGACAGAATAGCTACCCCTGCTTTTTTCTAGGTTCTTGTCACATGATTGTTTTCCATTTATTGATGTCTAGTGTAATTATATTCTGAATTTAGTTTTAAGTCTTGTTTTTTCTACACGGAACATCGTACTACATCTCTTGATCTATTCATCTCCTTGCTTTGATTAGTGAATGGAAGACATTTAAATTGATGTTTACAAATGACATGTATTGGCTTGTCTTTGCATGTTATTTTCCAGTTGGAGATTCTCTGCTTTTCTCCTCTCTTTAATGTTTTCCCTGTCTGATGGTTTATTTCTATTTTTGTTCTGGAAATTGTGGTCATTTTTATCTCTATCTAGAACATCTTTCAATACAGTTCGTAGGACTGGATTGGTGGTCGTACATTTCTTCATTTATTTTTTTGTTATGAAACATGTTTTTACTCCCTTCTTTTGAAAGATAGTTTTGCTGGGTCCATCAATGTGGGTTAAAAGTTGTTTGTTTTGAGAACTTGAAGTATTTCACTCCAAGCTCTTGGAATGAGGGTTAGCACTGAGAAGTCTGCCTTGATCCTGATGGGTTTTCTTTTAAAGTTGACCTGTTTCTTTTAATAAGCAGGTTTTAATATCCTGTTTTTGTGTTGCATTTCTGGGATTTTCATTATTGGATTCCTGGGCTAATTGGAGTCTATATGCCTCACTTAATTGTATGTCAGGTTCTATTCCCTTTCATGGGAAATTTTCTGCTATGACTTCTGCTAATATTTTATGTCATCTGTTTTGCCTCCTTCTTTTTCTTTGATGTCCAGTACTTTTTTTTTTTTTTAAACTGGGGATTGACTCAAGACCTGAGCCTACCAGGCAGGCACTCCAGCCACTGTGCTATCTCTCTGGCCCCTGCAATTGCTCTCATGTTATCTTTCTTTGCATTGTTTTGCCACTGTTGAATTGTTATCTCCTGATGTTTGGGTTTTTTTTTTTTTTTTTCTAAAGATCTTTCCTTTTCCTTTAATGATTGTTAGCTGAGATCCTGTGTGAAGCATCTGTAATTTTGTCTTTGCTTTCATTCAATTAATTTTTCTAGCTCTGTTTAGAAGTTATAATTTCCTTGATAGCTGTTTGAATCTGTTTCATCAATTCCTTTCCTATATTGATCATTCATCACTTTCATCCTCTTCCTATCATCATCTACTTTTTTAATCTCACTCCATTCTAGATTTACTGAGCAATTCCTCTGTAAATGTTGACATTTCTTTTGGCACACGAGAGATTATTTCACAGATTTCATCTGTGGCCTCATGAATTTGTTTCTTAATTTTAGTTGCCATCATTTCACAGATGTCATGAGTGTGTTTTATATTTTCACCTTCCTCCTTGTCTCCTGCACTCATTTTGGATAGGCTGAAGGGCTGAGGTTGAAATTTGTTTTTGCATCTTGTCATTTTCTGTTTCAAAATTTTTACTTGTTTTCTGTGTTGGTCCTAGTAAGTTTTTGCAGTAGGTAGCTTTATCACTAGTTCAAAGTGTCTCTAGGCAAGGTGTGTTCTTCAGGATAGCTTCTGTAAGTAGCAGATTTGTGGCTGGTGTCTTTCACAAGATCATAACTTCCAGCTAATCAAGAGTAAGATGTTGATATTTGTTTGGTTTGGTCCCCACTTATTTGATGCTGGGTTGTGGTGAGGCTATTACTCCCAAACTTCCCAATATTTTTACAGAAGTGAAAACAACTGATTAAAATTGATATGACATCCTAGCTAAAGCATTATAATTAGCATTAACAACAGCATCAAGCACAGTTTAGAAACCGACAAAATGTGGTAAATATTAACATTGTGGAAGTGTGGAATAAGCACTTCCCTGGCAAACACAAGGGCCTGAGTTCAATTTCTGGTTCTGCAAAAAAGACAAAATTAACTTTGTATATTTAACCATAAAAACAAGATCTACTGTTATACAACAGAAGTGGTCATAAATTAGAAGTTTATATATAAAATGTTTCTCCTTGGTAGAGTGGTTTTGCTCTGTGCTGCTGAAATTTAGGACAGAGAATGTATAAAACAGTTATAATTGATAATTAAGTAGAACTAAAGTATAAGCCATGGAGAAGGACAAAGGATGATCATACAATATTCAGGAAACTAGAGAAAAGTGAAGAAAAGAACAAAATGAAGGAATACACAAGGGATTATTGAAGTTGTGGGAACTTAATATTCCAGTGTTACAAATATATAGAACAACCAGCAGACAAAAAGATCAGCAAAGAAATATTAGAACTGAGCCGAACACTACTCCTATGAAAATATCGATAAATACAGGAAGGTAAATTAGGAAAGGAGAACAAAAGAAAAGACATTCAAACAAAAATATAGTTAAAAGACCAAATAAAAATGGGATAAGGAATGGGAAGCAAATCACAAACCAAAAAAATAAAATAAAATTCCTTTGTTGTCCACCAAGATTGCAAAACTACTGGATAACACTGTCAGTCCTGGAGCAAAATTGGTGCTGTCTTTGAGGCTGAAGGCGGCCTCTAGATGGGGATTTGGAAGCACAGACTTCCGCCACGAGTTTCTCTGTGCTCCTTAGGCAGCCTCTCATTCCTTACCTTCGTTTTTTCTTTTTTCAAGATTCCAAGTGTGTTGGACAATCACCCCACTCTGGCAACCCACCTGTACCAGATGGGTGAGCTGCCTATTTTATTGAGTCTTTTACCTATGTTTGCCTGGAACTATTAGTCTCTCATGTCAGACTGATTTTAGTTTCATGGTGTATATCCTTTCATCCTTACAAATACCCGTGCTTTAGTAGTGCCTCTCTGAGTGACTCTGAATGAGGTTCCTCTTCTATTCTGACATATTGCTTTCCTCTTTTTTATTCCATCTTATCTTTTCTTTTTTTTTCTCCTTTTTCTTTCCTTTCCCCCCGCTTCCTTACTTCCCTTCCAGTTTGGGCATGTTTTTCTTATGTCACAATATTTATTCCGGATTTTGATGTTTATATGCCCTCAGTTTCTCACACAAGAGAATCAACACAATATATAAACCTCTGCGCCTGGTTTATGTAAGAGTAGGATCTCAATTTCTATCCATTTAACTAGAAATGACCCATTGTTTATCCTTCTTTATGGCAGAATGGTATTCTGTTGTATAAAAATCTACATCTTCCTCATGTATTTATTCATTGATTGATAAATACTTGGGTTGTCTCCAAGATTTGGCTTTTACAAATTGTATTATAAATATGACTGTGTATACAGAACTATGGTATGGTGCTTTGAATTCTTTTGTGAAGATATAAAGAATGGGAGTATTTGGGTCAAATGAAACTGCTATTTTTAAGGATTTTTTTTCAATGCATTTAGTACAGAGTTACAGGGTCTCACTACATAGATTGGACTTCTAGTGATCCTCCTGCTTTCAGCCTCCCAAGCACTGGGATTATAGGCCCAGGCCACCACGCCCAGTCTCAATTGCTGTCTCACTGTGCCCTGGGGGTGGGGCTGGCACAGCATAATGGGGATTGAACCCCCATCCCTGTGTTCTGCCTAAGCAGGCGCTTTAGTCTTCTCAGCTACCTGGCCAGCTAGTTTTAGTTTTTAAGGAATCTCCACTGATTTCTACAGTGATTGCACTAATCAACAACAAGAGAATCAACACAATATATAAACCTCTGCGCCCGGTTTATTTAAGAGTAGGATCTCAATCCACATCTTTATTAACAGGTTTCTAGATTTGATGACCAAATTTAGTCACCTAGTTGAATACAAAGACAGGACTATGAAGAAGAAAGAACAAAGGACAGGAAAAGAAAAAAAAGAGGAGAAAAAAATCACCAAGTACATAACTAACAAACTCACCCATCGAGAAATTAGAGAAACAGCATCTTCACAATAGCACCAAAAATAATTTGAAATTTCATTTAATGAAGGAAGTAAAAGATTTTTGCATTTAAAATTATTGTACTCTGAAAAGAAAGATCAAAGTGAGTATCAGAAAATGGAAAGTTATCCCTTGCTCTTGGGTAGGAAGAACTAATACACTGAAAATTGTCATACAAATTTAATGCAATACCAAGGGGCATAACTCACAGAATTAGAGAAAGAAATTCCTAAAATTCTCTTGCAATAAAGTTAAGGCATGGAACATCTGACTGAAATTATACTATAGAGCGACTTTAATAAAAATGGCATGGTACTAACCAAAATATACTCTAGAATCTAAAGAAAAATCAGAAAATGCAAAAACAGCTCCAGACATACTCAGCCCCCTTATTTTTGACAAGCAGGCTAAACATCTTCACTGGGGCAAAGCCTTTTTAATAAATGATTTTATAAAAAGCTAGATTTTCACATGCCAAAGACTATATTTAGATTTATATTTCTCACTGTGCACTAAACTAAATCAACATGAATCAAAGATCTAAATTTTAAGAAAGAAGCAATGCATCTGCTGAAAGAGTGACTGGGTGGGACTCTGGAAAACATTTCTGTAGCCTAAGACTTCATGAAAACAACACTGATTGCAAGGGAAATATTACAAAGAATCAACAACAGGGATTTCATCTCATTGAAAAGCTTTTGTACATCCAGTGAATGAACATGCAACCTACAGAGTGGGAAAAAAAATATCACCTATTCCTCCAAAGAGTAATATCTACAGTATATTAGTTTTAAAAAATCAGACTTACTAAATTGAAAGATCCAGTGTAAAACTGGGCATCTGAAATGAATAAGTGCTTCTCAGATCAAGAAGTAGAAATGGAAAATAAATATACATAAAAAAATGTTCAACATCAGTGGGCATTTGAGAACCACAAATTAAAACAATGTTGATATTTCATCTCATTTTTAAAAGAATGGTTGCTATCAAGAAATCAACCAATAACAGATGCTGGAGAAGCTTTGGGCAAAGATCTTTTAAAATATTTTTTCACAGGTTCTAAGCACATAGATGCAGACTATGAGATGTTTCAAAACACACACACACACAAAAGAATTAATTGTATGAATAACATGGAGTATGTTTCTGGTCAAATATGGGGCACTGTAATTCAATATATTAATATTGATTTATGAGTTATAATAAATTGTGTCATAAAACATTAAACTATAGAGAAATTCATTAATATATAAAAATGTAAATAGTAGAGGAGAGAGGAGAGTAGGTAAATTTGAAAAACTAGCATGTGGAAGAATATTTGTAGCAAATTAATCAAAAAGTCATCACTGAAGACTGTATACAGTAAGAAATGATAATGTAGAACAGGATATAAGTTTTAATATTTGTTTACAGTCTGCTTATGGTTATAAATGTAAAATAAAATAAATGTAGAAAACAAAACATCATAATCATTTCAATAAAATCAACACCACCAATAATAAATTATGAACACTTTTTATTCTAGCTATGAATCTTGAATGATATAGTATCACAGATTATAACTCAGCCAATAAAACATTCTATGTTTTGCTTATAATCATGAGGAAATATGAAACAAATGAAGAAAAAATATTTACTTTTGAAAAGGACAAAGGCAACCATGTTCCTCAAAATATTTCCATGTTTTAAATTAAAAAAATATATTTATTTATTTGGCACAGAGTCTTGCTGCACAGTTTGGGCTTGTAATGATCCTCCTATCTCAGCCTCCGAGTGCTGGGATTACAGGCCCGTACCACCACACCCTGTTTCTGTGGCCTGCATGTTGTGGGGCTGGCAGAGCATGTGGTACAACGGATTGATCCCAGGCCAATGTTCTTGCCAGGCCGGGGTTTAGATTGCCAAGCTATCTCTCCAGCCCAAATATTTCAATTTTTTGATAGGCAATAAAGGGTTTCAAAAATGTTCCTGATTAAAAAAAAGTAAAGTGATATGACAAATACAGCACATTTAATTATCTTGAATCCTATCATAGGGAGGAAAACAAATAAATTATAAACAGCATTAAGCTATATTTTGAAACATAAAGTTTGAGCAGTATATTAAATAAATTATTGAATTAATATTAAAATTACTGAAGAGTGATTATGCTGTCATTTTGAATAAGATGAAAATTCTTAGAATACCGGGAAAATTCCACTGGCTAGAAAAGTTGACCTCACATACTGAGAGAGAGAAACTCAGATCAAACATGGGGAAAGTTTAACAGTCATGACAGTAAATGAAAAGTATCTAGATATCCATAATAGTATTTTTATTTTTCTCGCTATTTAATTTTGTGTGTGTGTACTTTTAGGAAAGGGTATACAGGTTGCAAAAGGTTTCACTGTTTAGGTCTGACTTGTAGTGATCCTCCTGTACAGAGCCGCCCAAGGGATTACGGGCTGCACCACCACACCCAGTCTCAATCTTCTCAGCATGCCCTGGGGGCGGGGCCAGCACAGCAGACCCAGGGATCGAACACCTGGCCCCTGTATCTGCCTAAGCAGGCGCTTTAATACACTGAGCTATTTGGCAGACCCTATTTAATTTTGAAATTATGTCCAAAGAATAAATGTAAATGAAAACACTAAGGTATTTGTGACTATTTTCAGAAACTTTGGACAAGGGAACATAAATGGCTCAATCAAAGATGCACTTGTTGGCTGAATGTTCTTAGAAATACATATTTGCTTCCAAATAATTCTTTGATGGGTCATATGGCTATGACAAATTTCATTCAGAACATTAGATATAAGACATTTTCATGTGGATGAAGCGCTAGCCAATCCTTCAGCAGGCAGACTTCCCAGAGAAGCATGTCCGGCAGTTAACTGAGAGGCTATTACAAAAATAATGGAAAACAAATTTCAGTAATAATCTATTGTATGTTTTAGCAGATTTGAAAACCAAGAGACCTGTTAGGCTTAGACTGTACATGAAACCACCCTCACAGATGAAAATTGCATCTAGTATTACATGAGAGAGTAACACAAACGACTAGCAAAAGAGTAAGCAGGAAGAGTACTCTCAGTTGTAAAATAACAACCACAAGTTGCCTAAGTAGACAAATCTGTGTTAAAGTTCCTTGTAAACTCTTTAATTTGTAAGTTTTATAAATTTAGAGGATCTAAGTAACTGAGTACAAGTACTATATTTCTACATTCTAAAAAAATTGTCATCATGTTCAATCTGTTGAAATATTTGCCTCATTTTTATATCCAAATTTATTAAGATACACCATAGAAATTAGAAATCTCAAAACATAGATCAAATTGTCGATCTACAGCTAGTATGATGCTCATTTATTTTTACACTAAACTTAAATTATAAATATTTATGTTAAATATTTTGTGCTGTATATTCAATCAGTATTTATTTTTATTTATTAAGTAAATGTTGAATATTTATTTCTTGAAACTATTGTATTAACTTCTTGGGAAATAATCTTAAACAAAACATATTGCCTAGGTTAGAAATCTCAGTTTGGGAGGGAGCACATGAGTTTTATGACATAAAACCATAAAGTGGCACATAAACTAAGCTTAGAGGGTCATAAATATTTTGATTGTGAGAATTAAATAAAAAGCACAGTGTCTTCCCAGTATTAGCTAAACAATGCCTTGGATTTGTGTGTATGGTGAGGAGGGAGCAAGCTTTTCAATGGGCAGAGGCCATGGTGTGACACGAAGGGGAGATGGCTCAATAGAATAAGCACTTCCCTGGCAAGTGCAAGGACCTGAGTTCAATCCCTGGTTCCGCAAAAAGAAAAAAAAAAAAAGTTTCTATCATAAAATGTATGACAGGAAAGCACGTGTTGTCCTCATTCCTCTTCAAAGGACTATCCGTACTTTGAACACAGTATGCTGTTACTGTGCGGCTTTCTGGAGCTCTTCTGGAAGGCCTCTTTCCTCAGAATCTTTATAAGGTGTGAATAACAATACAGTAAATGCCACTGCCAACTCTGACCAGTGGAAGGTCAGGCCCTAAAATACCGGACGTAATTCCTCTTCAATCTTACGCTATTCAATGCACAGTTGGGTTCTGTGTGGCAGGTGATTTTTCTCCCCAAAGTCAAAATGATCATGAAGTTAATGTTTTGAATTCACTCAGGATATTAAAGCTGTCAGGGCCTCCTGCTGAAGACTCCCGGGAAATAAAACTTCCAGAGCTACGTCAGGGTGTAGTGCTAACAGTGATCTAAGTGCATTTGAAACAATGGGGGATAGGAACATGTCTTATATTATAAACATTTATTTAAATTGAAATTACATCATATTTTTCAATCACCCCTCTTGACAGCAAGGAGTGCGAACTGCTTCCGCAAATGCTTAAGCACAGACTGTAAATATTTCAGTGCGGTTGGAAAGCAATAAAAATTATTAGACATTTGAGTTTAAGTAGAATCCTGTGAACACTTCACAAAGCATCTCAGAGATACAAAGCTGGAACATTACCATAATTATCATTCTCAGGACATAGTTCTCCATAAATATTAGTCAACTACCTTATGAAAACTTGCTGTACAATAGTGTTTTCCCTTTAGAGGTATAGATGATTGGGCTTTCCAAATATCTCAGCAGATTAAAGTGCCTGCAAGGAGGCACAGGGGCTAGGGATTCAATCCCCAGGCCTGTAATGCTGGCCTGAGCCTGGGAGTGTGCTAAGACAGCATTTGAGACTGGGCATGGTGCCGTATGCCTATAATCCCAGCTGTTGGGAGGTTGTAAACAGGCAGATCACTATGAATGTGATCTAGTAGTGAGATACTGAGCACCCCATAGACCTTTCACTAAAATACAAAAATAAATTAAAAAATAGAGCTATAGACTATTTTCTAGATGCTAGACAATAGGGCAAACAGAACAATCACGTAAAAGAACAATTGAACAATTAAGAAGTAAAGGGATCTAGCAATTCATACAATAGTTGAATAATATGCCACTTAATATAATATGTATTTTGAGACATTATAAAGATGCTAAACAGAAGAGACAGCTGAGATATTCTTTAATATTTAAAGTACGGAGGAAAATGGGAAAACACTGTAAGCAAATAACATTTTTGTCTAAGTACTCCTCGAGTAATGTTAAATCTTACAGTTTATAAAATACTGTGAGGTGTAAGCATCATACCACTTAATGAGCATGCTAAACAGACATAGAAAGATTAAATAATTTATTTGAGAATGTGGTAGAATTTAGTTCTAGTCATGTGGCCCTTTTCACTAAACGAGAAGACTATATTGTTCATGAAATAAGAACAATGTTGGTGAGAGAAGAAATGGACAATGCCACAGGAGCTACCTCCTCTGATATTACTTAGGTTGAGGTTATAAGCACATGCAGTGTGTGTGTGTGTGTGTGTGTGTGTGTGTGTGTGTTTCTTTCAAGGTAATGTCTTAGACTGAGAGAAGAACATCTGAAAAGGGTGACTTTAAGTAGTAGAAACTTACAAGCAATGAGCAAAATTTTGAATTTTATCATGAAAAATAATGAATTTATTATTATTGTGAATATTCATTAATTATTATCTTGTAATGATTTTTTTATGTATTTACTGCATGGTCTACACGGTCTCACTATGCATATCAGACTCGTAGTGATCCTCCTGTTTTCTCCTCCCAAGTGCAGGAATTACAGACATGCGCCACCACTCCCAGTGCCATCTCAGTGTGCCCCAGGGGTGGGTCTGGCAGGGCTTATCAGGTGTTTGTAATGATTTTTATTGTGATAGGAAACACACAGCCAATAGGCTAATTTGAGTTTTCTGCTTTTTTTTTTTTTTTTTTTTTTTTTTTTTTTGTAAATAACATTCCCTTGAAGTTCAACCACATCCATGGCTTAATATGGTCTATCATTTATTTTATGCAGTAGCATCAGGATTCAGCTCTTATGACACAGACCATCGAGCTTGGCAAGCACACAACATTTAATATCTGGCTGTTCACAGAACAAGTTTACTGACCCTTTTTGAGGGCATTGAAAACAAAATCCAGGGTACCAGTCTTAAAAGTTAATATAATTTAAGTTCATCACTTTTTTTGCATTTTAAATTTAATTTTATTATTTCATTTTGAAAAGTAAAAGACAAAAGCAAGAACAAAAATCAGAAACAATAACAGAAACAGTAACATACAACAATATGTATGTTACAGATTTTTAGAATCAGAATAGCTGATTAAAAAAGGTTGATATCTATTTTTAATCATCCAACCTATTGCTCAGATTAACAGATATAGTTATGTAAGTTTGGACATATGGTGGCATATTGTGTTTTTTTTCAGAAACCTTAAATTTTTGTTCTTGTCCCTCTTGTTTTTCTTTTTTGGTCTTTTTTAAAAATTTATTTTGAAGAGAATATATTAATTGTTATTACGTTAGAAATGGAACACATTTATAAGACAAACATGACAAGTATTCAAGCATGATTTTTGTATTACACATTGCTGTCCTTAATGTAGTTGCTTAGATTGCAGATATCAGCCTACAGTTAGTAAAAGTTCATAGTTATATATGTCGTGTAGTAAATGGAGTGAAATATTTGACTAAAATGAGCTAAAGTCATTTCTATTTTCATTAATACATAAAACATGAATGTGACTTTCACTAGGGTATGCAGATGGGTTATAAATAAAATTCTGAAGTCAAAAGAATAGACAGGCTGTATGATGATTAATAGGTAGAGAATGGAGTATGAAAAGAGATTTAAAATACTATTATTGAAGAAATTGAATGGATGGCTGGACTAGGAGACTGAGACAGCTAAACGTATAATTAAACTTAACCAGGTTTCAAAGGTAGCTCTTCCTGAATAGCAGTATGTCACCGTCTAATTGGGAATTGAGTTGACCCAAGATGATGCCAGAACTTAACATCTGAATCTACATTTAACATCATTAATAAACGTGGATGACTCACTTAACATCATTAAGAGAGTGTTTCTTGAAATATGGGTATGCAAACAATGGTGCAAAGAGTGCAGAAGCGAGAGAAACACTGCACCATCTCAAGGGCAGACTCACTAGCAGGTCGCGCAAGAAGGCCCAGTCATGTCTGGTAGAAGCATAAGGGGTCAGATTTTCCTACTAGGCCGATGGAGTGGAAGAAGCATTGACTACATAATGTGGAAGGATCTAACAAGTAACTTTTTGAGAAATTAAAATAACAAAAGTTGCATGAGTGAAAATAAAATATATGATAGAAGAATAATTTTTTTAAAAAAGGTGAATCTGGGACTTTTCGTTAATGGATAATGTTCTTGCAGAACTTGTTCAAGATCTTGGACAGGTTCCTCAAGTTATGTATGGGCATGTATTTTCATTTTCAAATATACAGTGCATAATAAACTTAGAAAAAATGGTGAATACAAGTAGTGATTATGGGGGAGTGATTAAGAATTACAGAAATAAGAATCAGGGTGATAATCAATAGTTTAAGCTTTTCAGAACATTGGCTCAATTTTTTTTTTCTTTGTACTGGGGTTGGAACTCAGGACCTTGTCCTTGCAGTCAGGATTTTAAGCTGCTGAAGTATCTCCTCAGGCACAAATTGCCATTGTTAATCCAATACATGCTATGTAATTTTGTGGAATTCATGAAGGATATGAAAAGGTTTATGCCATTACGTACTACACTACTCTATATCTTTCCCAGGAATTGCATTATGTATCCCAATATCTCCCATTTCTATATTTCCATATTAACTACCAATAATTTCCTTTTCTTTTGCCATAAAAATAGCTTAGAAAATCTAGCATCCTCACAAGGCCAAGTGGTTTTCCTGCCAGTTTTACACAGAGGTTAAGCCTGGGTTCACTTCAAGGCATCTACCACCAGCTCTTTTATTTCTTGCCAGAATCTCATCCCTAATATTTACATAAGGAAGATAATAAAGAGTAGTATTAAGAAAGTAATGCCTCAGAAGCTTTTGTGCTTTTACACATTACAACTGCAATTCGACATGTGTAACCCGACATAAAATACCTCCACCAAACGATGTCCTCCTGCTCAGTGTTATTCTGCTGCAGTATGAAGAGAACATTTTCCTCTGCGATTCTCTGCTTTGCTACATCACTTCGCTCAGTCTCACCAATGTTCTACAGATCTCCAAGGCTGGGCTATCTAAAGATTATTTTCAAATTCTCTCTCCATTTTGTTTGCTGTAGGTAATTCATTGGTCATCAAATCCTATAATTGCAAATTAAGTCAACATTTGTAGATCATTTATTCAATGAGTCACACAGGATAAATTATCTAGCAGAAGACAAATTCGTGCATTACTTCAATTATGCAACAAATCATCTGCTCACTTAACAAAGCAAAAGGAGTACCTTTCCCATAACATGAATACTCTTCAGTAGCAGGAACTGAAAGACCGTACTGTAGTAGATTACAGCACGATTTTAGCTGAAATGCCCAGTTCTTTGGACTACCTGCGGGAGCTCCAGCAAGTTACCCGCTGTGTGAGCTCCATTATTAAATTTTTCTACAAAAGTGGGAGGCAGTAGACATGTGCTTCGCAAGAGTTATTTAGAGTAGGTATGCACATATTGGTGAACGATTTGGAGCTGTCTTTGATAAAAATAAAATTCTAGGTAATAATTTATTAGAGAAAGGCTGGGGCTGGTGAGATAACTCAAGGGTCTAGGTGGCTACTTTGGCAAGCTCAGAGACCAGGGTTTGATCCCCGGTCCCACATGCCAGGCTGGCCATGTCCCTGAGGCTTGCTGAGCTGGTGACCGAGTCTAGGCGTGGTGGTGCACACCTGTAATCCCAGCACTGGGGAGGCTGAAAACAGGAGGATCACTATGAGCCTGAGCTGTGTGGTGAGACCCTGTAGCAAATACATAAAAAAAGAACAAAAAACTAAAAGAAAGGCTGGTCAGTGTAGACAGAATAACACACTTCCTGGCACACCGTAAACAGTAGAAATGGCTGCTAATTAATGCATACCAATGCCGTCTTCTTTTTCTCTTTCCACGGTCTCATTTGTGTGTTCTTCAACTCACCCATTAATTAAAACCAATCCTGATGTTTCCTCTTTCCTCACTCGGAGGCTGTCAGAGTTCTTCTCTGTCATAGTTGTCGAGCTATGTCCCCACATCTGCATCACGCTGGATTTCAGACAGCCACAGCACAGCGCTGCAGCCAGCGTTTCATGGGCAACCCCTGGGGCTGTGCTGCCCTTCATCCCGCAGCTTCCGCTCATCACCACGTGGGGAGCAGCTCCTGGGGCGCTGTCACCGGCTGCTGCCGCAGTGGATGGTTTCCTCATTCAGGAGTCAGTTAAACTGAGAAATCACACCATGACTTTGAATTTTTAACTCTTCAAAATCCTGCAGTCTCTTCCTGGGCAGTGTTTATTTTCCATTCTTATCAATGAACTATTGAATATTTGCTATCATACTACCAGACCTCAAATCAGGACCCTCTCAAGTTTGAATGATTGTCTGTAATGTATTATTTTGCTCTTATGATCTAGTAAAATATGTCTATAAGACAGATGCTTACACTGATCAATTTTCCACTTCACATATTAGAATAATATAATTAAAACCTGCCTCAACATTACTAAAATATAGATTTTCTAGATAAGATGACATTGTATCACTATGAAAGTCTTTTATCTGATTTTTTAATTTCCATGTGTTTTGGTGCATGTGTTAACATAACTGTTATGGATCATTCATTTCACTTATAGATTTCCTATGTTTTAGGATTCCCTTAATTCTATCATATATAAATTATTTCATTTTTATTTTGATATATATGCTATAATATATGTAATTATATGCATCATACACAATTATATTACATATTATTCTTAAAATACCAAAAGATAGATGTACTTTTTTAATCCCCAGAATAATAGTATATCCAAATCCATTTGTAGGATGACATTTAACAAATCTTGGTATCTTCCTTAGGTACTGACCTTAAGTATTTAAACACATGTGCTTTGTTCAGTTTACTTCTTTTTTTTTTTTTTTTTTTTGGAACCTTTATTTTAATAAGTGTTCGCACCACATAACAATCACATGTATGGTATAGGTGTTAGTTTGTGCACAGAAAACATTTTAACTGTTTTTATTTCTCCTTTCCCTCTTCTCCTTCTGCTCTGCCCTCTCTCAGCTCTCTGCATATTTGCAGAAAATGGACCTTCCAGTCACTATGTGTCTTTCATGTCTCTCCTCATTTATACTTTAGCTCCTATGGATCGTGCTGCACTGGACATGGGTATACATGCATATCTTTGTACTTTAAGGTTTTTATCTTCCTCAAGGACACATCTAAGAGGCAAATTGCTGGGCTGAGTTAAATGTATGATTTCACATTTTTGATGAATTACAAAGAACACCCACATTTACATGGTGGACCTGGACCCTCAGCAAGGTGTGTGGCTCAGGCCACAGTACTTGGGTTCTGAAGCTCCTACTCAGACTTGCCTATCTTTTCTTTCATTGAAGTTATTTGCTTTTTAAATTCTAGCCCACTCCAGCCTACTGTGTCGGTCCTGCCCCACGGGCCCACTGAGACCTAGATTGAGATTGGGCATGGCCTGTAATCCCAGCCCTTCGGGGGCTGAACACAGACAGATCACTATGAGTCTGATCTATGTAGCTAGATCCTAAAGACCCTGTAGAATCTTACCGAAACACAAAAACAAGGAAGGAAGGAAGGAAGGAAGGAAGGAAGGAAGGAAGGAAGGAAGGAAGGAAGAAAGAAAGAAAGAAAGAAAGAAAGAAAGAAAGAAAGAAAGAAAGAAAGAAAGAAAGAAAGAAAGAAAGAAAAGTAAGTTCTAGCCCAGGCTCTGCTTGCATGGTCCCAGTTTTTCCCCTTTGAAAGAGTATCTATTTTCTAGAAGAAATTTGACATAAGAACAAATGAGTACAATGTGATGACTGAAATGCTTTCTGTTAGGGTTCCTATCCCAGAATTAACATGAATAGATTCACCTCCTCAGTCCATTTAGTATACTGGGACTTATAGACACTTTCAATTATAACACTTGACTTTTGTCACAAAGTTGCATGATGGGCCAGGGAGATGGCTCAGTGGAACAATTGCTCCCCCAGCCAGGGTCTGAGTTCAATCCCAGGTTCTACAAAAAAGATAAAATAAAATAAAGTTGCATGATAAAATTAATGTAAGTAACTGACCAGGGAGATGGGTTGGTGGTCTAAGCACCTGCCTGGCAAGTGCAAGGACCTGGATTTGATCCCTAGTTCTGCATCCTGTGCCAGCCATTGAAGCCTGATGTGGTGGTACAAACTGGGTGTGGTGGCATACATCTGTAATTCAGCATTGGGGAGGCTGAGACAGGAGGATAACTGTGTGTCCCAGCTGCACCTTGTATAAATAAGTAAATAAATCTTTTAAAATTTAATCTATGTAAAATACATGAGTGGCACATATGTAATGCACACATCATCATTGCTACATTATTGAAACTAAAATGATTCTGATTATTACTGAAAAAAGTTTTCAAGTATAAGGCTTTATTCATTCTATACATACAAAATCTCAGTTGTTTTAAATACCTTCATAAAATGATTCTATTCATTGTAGGAAAATTATTTTCCATTTCTTCATGCCAAAATAATCCTTTTATTGTAATGAGGCTGAGATACCTATCTGTCTGTCTGTCTGTCTGTCTGTCTGTCTGTCTCTCTCTCTCTCTCTCTCTCTCTCTATATATATATATATATATATATATATATATATTTCTTAAGAACATTAAAACAATAACTAACATATATACAGGGATTTATACTTTATAAATCTTTTTCTCATATACTACAGCTTTCAATATCATGCTCCATGCCTCTGAGATAAGAGGCTTTATGCCAGTTTTGCAATGGGCAAGCAGAGGTTTAGAGAGGTCAGACAATCTGTTCAAGAACTCCTTACAAATACAGCATTCTGAAAATAAACATCAATTCTCTTTTCTGTTTGCTCTCTATAACTGAGCTTTCCTTTCCCAAGGACATGAAATTTCTTTTTAATATCATCTATGTATACGTTTCTTCTGAAAATTCCCTGACTAAAATATACTGACTTTTATAGCATTTCAATCTGTTTTATTTCATTTTCTTTTTTAAGTGTCAGCACAACTCTTTAGTTTAGCACCTTAACTGCATAAAAGAAAAGGATCAGACATCAAAAGATGGCACAGTAAGAAATATTGAAATGAAGGCAAACACGAACATTAGCCTTGATTTACTGTACTTATTCTTTTCTTTTATATCATTTGACAAGACTTGGACATGTAATATATAAAAGTCAAACTAAGAGAAAGGAGTTATATCCTTCAATTTACCTCTCTGATACATTGCTCTCAATTTGGAGTGCATCTACCTAGTTCTTGATGCTTATTATCTACCTTATATCACTATGGCATTAAAATATAAAACACTATATGCTTATATACACGCGTGTTATACTATATATGTGTGTGGATATTTATGCACATACATTAAATTGACCATGATATATGCTGTATCACTAACCTCAGTTTTCAGCTAAAGAAAATTAAAACTCATGAGAGTACGCAACTTCCTGTGGCAATCTGATGAGTGGTATAGATACACTCCCATTTCAGAATATTGTCACTAGGTGCTCATTTAATGCTTTATCTTATTATAGTTCCTGAAACAGTGATATATGGTTCTGCAACTGTCACCTTCTCATCTAGATATATAACTTTTTCAGAAAGCGTTCCATCCAGAATTATCATTTTGGGAAGCAGGGAGATAATTCAGTAGAACAAGTGTTTGCCTGGCAAGCTCAGGGTCCTGAGTTCAATCCCTGTACCACCAAAAATAAATAAATAAATAAATAAATAAATAAATAAATAAATAAATAAATAATTAACATAATTAACATTTTGTAGAGTTCAGTTAGAGATTTTACCAATGAAGTATACTCTAAAGTGCACTTTTATATTTTAATACAGAAATTAATAATTTGGTGTCATTGTTAAAATCAAAGTAACAGTTTTCATTTTTTGGTCTGTTTTTATGTTGTTCTCACTTCAGTACAAGGCGGAATGTGGAAGAACTGGTCCTGCAGGACCCTTCTTCTTGGATTGTATTTTAATTACCTGAAACATGACACAAAGAACTTTAAGAAAGATCATTGCCCTGCTACTTTAAGGAAGACATCAATGGAGATCAGGAAACACCAGTACTTATAAAATAATATTGAGGTTTAGCTCTATACATATTTTCTTGTTAAATTAAGATGAAAAAGTTGAAAGTAGAGCTATTTTTTTTTTTCCTGGGTGGCCAGGCCTTGTGTTAAACATGATTGCGTACAAGGTCTACCATACAACCGGGTCTCGACAGGGCTCTTGCATTTTTTGGCAGGGTGGGGCCTTTTGTGGCAGATATCTGAAATAAAAAATTTAGCAGTTTGAAATATTTCTGTATCAATAATTTGAAACCAGATGTTTTCTAAATGGGGAAATTAGCAAATAGAGAAAACACAAGAGTATGCTCAATTCAATCCCTCCTACTACTACTACTACTAATAATAATAATGGATGCATAACTGATTTAGAACCTGTCTTCAGATTTTAAATACAAGAATGACATTCCCCTGTCGGAGGACTTGTTATCAGACTTTTCCTGATTTTGATAAATATTCTACATCTCTCCTATTTATATATTTTTGCTGCCTTTTCAAAATTTCAGTATTTATTAGTTGAACTCACAAATTCACCCAGGTAATTTCAGTAGGCGATTAACAACAAAATAATATATTTCCCTTTCAAATTCTTGCATTGATTGCATGTTATACCTTACTTTGTTCTAAAGCTACACCGAGCTCTTTAAAGTGAAATGCCTTTAGAAAAGCAAATGAAATATGTTTTATGTCTCTTTGCTATATTTAACAACTTTGAACCATGACTGGTATGTGAGTGGTGCTTTCAGTTACACAAAACTCCAGAAAAACTCAGTTCTTCATATAAGTTGATCTCAGATATGGAAACTGAAAAAAATTAGGAGCCCTCTCCTTGTTTGTAAGTAGGAATAGTGATGTATAAAGCCATCACAGAAATGGACTCTGAACACCATATGGGTATTCATGTAGACAGTAAAAGACCTTGAAGCCCATTTCTTTTGATGTGTTTAACACTTCATAATTAGTTTCACTAATAGATTTTGGACAAAAGCTACCTGGTGCCTGAAAGGTTTTGATCATTTCATTTTCAGTATGCTCAATCTTCTCAATCTTTCTCTGCTCTTTTTGGCTCATTTCACACACACACACACACACACACACACACACACACACACACACACACACACACACATATATATATATATATATATATATATATATATATATATATATATAATCTTTAAACAGCTCCCTGCATGACAGGCTATCTCATCATATGGCAAATGGTAATACACCCCATTACCCAGGAACTTTAAAATCATAGCCCCACTGAGAAGGTGCTCGAAGAGTTTAACTACTCTCCTGGTACAGATCAGCCAATATCTGGATGTATTAGCAAGGGAGACACCACTGGCCACAAAAGGATCTGGGAGGGAATTAGCCTGTTGTTTTGATTCTGGATAAAAGCTCCTGGAAGTTCAAACATTTAATCTATTCTTTATTGAATTCATACTTGAAGAAATAATTCTAAACTTTGCATCAGATCAAAAGCTGCCCACAAGTCGAGTGTTAGTTGGTACTCTGAAGATTTGGATCATTGGTGTTCTGAACAAATGAAATGTTACTAATGAAAGTCATGCAGTTTGGATATTTTACCAGTTTCATATAGCAGGGACTTTATATAAATTCATATGAAACTGGCAGAAGTAGTAGTATTTGTGTTGAATACCCAAAGAATATTTTAATTTTTCAGAGATAGCCAATGTTGTTATTTAGCAATAACAAACAGGAGGCAAAATATACTATATTGAAATTTTATTCTTACTGTAGAAAGACCAAGCCATGGGTAATTGAAACAACCACAAGACAGAATAATACATTGTATCTAACTGATAGAAAAAATGTAATTTGCATATTTTCACATTTGGAAATAAATGATGTAATAGGTCTTTGAATTAAAAACTATCACACACACACACACACACACACACAAAGAGATGAGTAGAGAGGTAAAGAAAATCACATGGGAACTATTTTGGAATTCAAATGAGCATGCTCATAATGCAATCATTAATTGAGGACACTTGAGATTGACATTAATAGTATAGAAAATGAGTGTATTAAGGTTGTTAGCATGTGGATCTAAAAGATTTTGTGTATTAAACATAGTTGAGAAAATAGGACTGGATAATTTTCACATTTTCGGTGTTCAAAATACTGTGACACTGCTTACCTTAAAGCTTTGTGATTGGCTAGCATCCCAGCACATCATTCTTCCCATCAAGGTAGCCTTTAATGCTTTGCAGGTCATAAGAAACTGTTCAAGGTGTGGACAAAGACAATGAGAAGAGCCAGTGAACCAGAGCAAATGAAGACTGTGATTGTTTCTCTTCCTAGCGTGCACTGAGTCACTATTAGCTACCTGCAAAGGACTACTAAATACTGAGGCAGTGATTGAGAAAAAGTGTACTTCCTATGAGACATCTCAGTGGTCTAAAGCACCTGCTTAGGCAAGCTTAGGCAAGCACAGGGACCACTGTTCGATCCCTGGCTTGCCACACCAGCCCTGTAACCCAGGGAGGGCTGAGCCAGTTCCTTCTGTCCCCAAGAAAGGGCCAGCCAGTTAGCTCAATGGATTAAAGCACCTGCTTAGTGGGATGCATGGATTGGGGTCCAGTGCCTGGCATGCCGTGCCTTTCCTGAGGTGCTCTGAGATAGTGATTGAGACTGGGTGTGGTGGTGCATGCCTGTAATCCCAGACATTGGGAGGCTAAAAACACAAGGATCACTACCAGTATGGTCTATGTAGTAAGACCCTGTAGACCCTGTACAAAAAAAGAGGAAGAGGAAGAGAGGGGGAAGAAGAAGAAGAAGGGAAAGGGGAAGGGGAAGATGAAGGAGAAGCAGAAGGAGGCAAAGGAGAAGGAGAAGAAGGGGAAGGGAAAAGGAAGGGGAGAAGGAGGAGAAGGAGGTAGACATCTCCAATTCTCAATTTTCAAGTGATCATTTTTCTCAGTTGTTATGCTGCATGATGCAAAGGCATGTTTTTAATATAGCAATAAATCAAATATCATCATGTACCACTCAGGAACTTTACAAACATATGAAACATTGAATGACAGCATGAATGGAATTTTAATGACATACTAGTTCTATATGCCAGGAAAAGGAAAATGTAATTCCAGTGCACTTGTTCTTCTGCATTTGTTTATACTTATTGACATAACTTAGGTATGAAGTGGTTAAGGCATAAATTTTATATCATTTTGACTTTCAAAATGTCTGAAGGAAAATATAGCATGTTAACAAGGAGAAAAGCTAAACACAAGTACTAACTCAACTTGCAGTTACTGAATGCTTCATGTCTTAATAAACACTAAATCTCTGGTTGATTGCTAACCCTTATTCAAGACTGAATTTATTGAACTGAAAACTAATTGTGCTTAAAATACGTAAGCCCAACAAAATATTTAGTGGTGAGAATAATATATTTTCTTTTAGATCAGAGAAACAAAAGTGCAAAACAATGAAGAACTTAATGAAACTCCACATTCATAACTCAGTTTGTGCTTAGGTAAAGATTGTACATTGCTAAATACTTTGCCATGAATTATTTCTCCTTACAAAACAAATTTTTTCAAGTATGCAGATTCTACAACATGTGTGTATAACATTTCAAACTGTGATAGATAGTGAAAATTTATCTCATTAAAATCTCTAAAAAGAGCATATCTCAACATCAGAAAATTATTGTGATTAAATGTGCATTACGCTTTCTTATGCTTCAAAATATTATTAGACTTTTATCATAGTAACTAGGATTCATGATTAATTTCATCAGTATTTGCTTAAGTATGGATTTAAGACATGCACATTCCCAGATTTTTAAAAAATTTCATCAACTCTGATAAGTTTCTGCATGATGCTTTAAGGCATTCTTATATTTACTCAAATATGCTTCATAGCTGCAACTGGCTTCTGCTGAGTGAATAGCTCATCTCTTTTTTAGGTAAAATCATCAAGAGAACAAGATGGAAAAAGAAAAATTGTAAGAAAGTGGGTAAGAAAGAAAATTGGCCTTATCGCATTTTAAAAATTAGACAAAATAGAGCAGTAAAAGACTAGTTTTGACACTGGCAAAAGAGACAATATGAGAAAGTCAGAAAAGAGAAAAATCATGATTACGTCATCCATTTATACCATTTCATTGTCAAATTTTAAGAAACATTCCCGTTAAAATGACAAGTGACAGAAATATATTTGTGTTTTAAGTATGAACGTATTTACAATGTTCTGCTCTTTGAAGACTGGTGAGAAGAAGAGCGGTATTGCCATTTTATTGCTTTTTTTTTTTTTTTTTTTTTTTTTTTTAAAGAAAACGTAGCTGCTGGTGTCTGGCCTGAGAAGAGCGAGCTGGTTCAGCGCTTCCTCCCGGGATCCTGGCAACGCTCCGGGGAGTCTCATCCGCGTGGGTGAGGCGTTCAGACTCCCCAGACGAAGCTCCTAGATCTAGGAATTGGAGGGCAGCACACTTCAGCAGCGAAGAGAGAAAACGAGTCCTTCAAACTTGCGCGTGCAGGAAAGAAGAGACACACCTGTCTTCATGTTATACGCTATCACAAATCGACATCTCATTTCCGAACAGGGGAAAAAAGATGAGAAAATTTGCGCTGGCCAAATAGTTCAGCGGATTAAAGCACCTGCAAACAGGCATAGGGGCCGCTGGTTCGATCCTGGGCCTGCCATGCCAGGCCCGCCCCCGGGATGCACTGAGATAGCAATTGAGAATGCGTGTGGTGCCGAACGCTTGTAATCCCAGCTCTTAGGAGGCTGTAAGCAGGCAGATCACTACAAATCCAGTCTAGTAGAGAGACTCTGAAAACTGTACACCCTTCCCTAAAATACAAAGGAGAAAAAAAAAATTAATAAAGAACTGGAGTATCAATATCAGCAAAGTATGACTATCAGAAACATATCGACGACACTGTGGATCTGGTTTCAGTGCAGTGGAAGGTCACCATGGAAAGGAGGCACAGCTGCGGCCGGTGGTGCCGGTGATGGTGCTTCACGGATCCTGACAGTCCAGCCGATTCCCAAAGTGACTCTGAGTCAGAGAAGTAAGATCTCCTGAAGGACTTCAAGCTACTGAGCACCCTGATGAAACAAAAGATCCCAAAACCAAAAAAGATGCAAAAGGCAATTAGAAAATTATGCTTGTTAAATCCGATGGTTCATAACTCTCAAACACCTACTGTTCTAAAACACAGTGGAGGACTGCTTATTAAGCACAGACCTTTGTATTATAATTTTAAAAGGCCCTTTTAAATAACTACAAAGTGTTGGTTTCAAATGCCATGAGTTACACTTTTATGGGCATGACTGTAAGCATTTTTATGAAGATCAAGATTGTGTCATCGAGTGCAGGCACCTAAATTGGTCGAATGACAATGGAGGGCCCATCTCTGGCAGGTGTAGACAAAGGAAGGGGTATAGAAAGGAAGAATCATGAGGTGTGTGTATGGACAGTACAGTTGGGATAGATACGCTGTACTTCTACATAATTCCATGAGAGGCAAGATTTGCACTAATGGTGGTTGGACAGGATATTATGTCAGCTTCTAGTACTATGGACAACCACTAGGAAAATAACAGGGTAGAAAGTATTAATTATTGAATCTTTGATGTAATTCAGGTATAAAAAATAGGATACGCAAACAGCTACACTCCCTTAATTTACTGATAAGAGAAATCTGCTATAATAATGTCTGTAAGTATAATATCATGTATGCACCTTGTATGATACCAAAACATTATGGAAACACTTTGCAATATATTAATATATTGAATCTATCCTGTTAAGGTGTCTTAAAACTGTCTCGTTGATATCTGTACTTCAATAAAATAAAAATAAATAAAATAAAATTCGGAAAAAAAAAAGAAAGAAGTACAGCACCCAACTTCGAAAGAAAGAAAGGAAGGAAGGAAGGAAGGAAGGAAGGAAGGAAGGAAGGAAAGAAGAAAAAAAGAAAGAAAGAAACAAAGAAAGAAAGAAAGACAAAAAGAACACTTATTAGCCAGGGAGATAGCTCAGTGGTATAAGTTCCTGAGTAGCAAGCACAAGGTCATGAATTCAATGTTTGGCACCAAAACATAAATTAAAAAATTTAAAAAAGCTATTTTCATCTGTTTAATTTAGCTATCAATTTACAGGGTATCATTTGTATTAATGCAATTATGTGTGCAGCTCTACATGAAGTAGAATATTTTCTGTTTCACTGAGGAATTTTTTACTGTGACATTAATTTATTCTGATACAGAAAATATTTTTACATCTTTATATTTAATTCTATGAAACTGATGAGGCTACAATTACCTGAATCCTAAGCCAGACAAAGACACTAAAAAACATAGAAATTATAGGACAATATCTATAATGAACAAAAATTGTGGCAAATGTAATTCAACCTCACAGTTACTATGACATGTCAGGGTTTAGCCCTGGGTAAAAAGAATGGTTTTGTATGCAGAAAGTAATTAATGGAGTAAGGAATAAAAGATAAAAACTGCATGATCATCTTAAAGGGCACATAATGTGTTCTTGACTAAATTGTATGTGCTGACACAATGAAAGTCGTAACAACATAGACACAGGAAGAAATTTACTGTAATATAAAGACACAGGACAAACCCAAGCTAACTCAGGAAGCTGAAAATTTCAATCGTTTCCTCCAGGATTAGAAATTGAAATACTCAATCTTGGCATTTCTATTCAGCATATTACTGGAATCCCTAAGTAGGACCTGGCAAGAAAAATAATAAAAAGGCATTCCAATTAAAAATGAAGTAAAATTATCATTTAGTAGTTGACCTCTTTTGTGTATGTAGAGAGCTACAGAATGCATAAAGGTGTACTGGAATTAATAAATATTTCAGCAAAGTTGCAAGATACAACACAAAAAAATCTATTGTATTTATACACAATAGAAAAGCTACAAAAATAATTTAGGAGAAAGAAAAATCTTATGAACACTGTATAAAGATATTACAAGAAATAAAACTGGAAAGGGCTGGCCAAATACCTCAGCAGCGCAGGTGCACGGGCCAGGGGTTCGATCTGCAGGGCTGCTGTGCTGGCCCTGCCCTGAGCATGCACTGAGACGGTGATCGAGACTTGGAGTGGTGGTGCACGCCTGTAATCCCAGCTCCCGGGAGGCTGTAAACAGATGGATCACTATGAGTCTGATCTAGTACTGAGACGCTGAATGTCCTGTAGATCCTTCCTTAAAAAAAAAAAAAAAAAAAAAAAAAAAAAAAGTAACAAAACTGGAGATCAATATCTGTCATAAATATAAGTCAAATCAGTATCTATTTAAAACTTCCGATTTTATATCCTAAAGTATAATCATATATATCATATATATAGATAGATAGATATAGATATAGATATAGATATATGGTGTGACAGTTGTCACGACAAATTGTATACACAGCCATGACTGCAGACGCTTGTCATATAAACTCATAAACTCGTCATATAAACTCACTCAGGATGTGGGTGACTCTGACCATAAATGATCACATCTTATGTGGAATAAAAATGTTAAGAGAACATTTCCCCACTCTGGTTTATTTATTTATCTTTGTGGAACCGGGTCCCCATTCTGAACGAACTTCTCTTCATAATTAGGTGTGGACCCTGGACTTCAGGACACAGAATGGGACCAGCAACTCCTCACGGAGCTACTAAGCCTCCAGCCATCATCTGTGCCCTGTATCATAATGTGGAGTATATGCAATATATATTGTTCATATTATATGTAGTAATTTTTTTTCAGAAAGGCTAAGTAGGGGCCAGCCAAATAGTTCAGCAGACTAAAGTACCTGCAAGTAAGCACAGGGGCTGGGAGTTCAATCCCCAGGCCTGCTATGCCGGCGCCACCTCCAGGGCATGCTGAGATGGCAGTTGAGACTGGGTGTAGTGGCACTCGCCTGTAATCCCAGCTCTTGGGAGGCTGTAAGCAGGCAGATCACTATGAGTCTGATCCAGTAGTGAGACCCTGAGCACCTTGTAGACCCTTCCCTAAAATAAGAAAGAAAGAAGAAAGAAAGAAAGAAAGAAAGAAAGAAAGAAAGAAAGAAAGAAAGAAAGAAAGAAAGAAAGAAAGAAAGAGGGAAGGAAGGAAGGAAAGGGCTAAGTATGTCCCAAAGAGATAAAACTAATTCAACTTTTGAACACAAATTACTGGACAGTCCTCCCCAAAACCTTATGCAGGCATGGGAGTCAAGTCTTTCAGGACTGGCTGAATGTAGAGTATATGATTGGCTCACTGTCTAGTGCTGGGATCGATGGACTGATAGTGTGAGAGTTTCACCAGCCCTAGGGCAGACAGTCTGCATACAACACAAGGGAGAAAGAAATGCTTGTAATTCTGTTTTTCTCATTTTCCCTTGAGTGACATTTTCTGTCATCTGCTGCCTCAGCTGCCATGAACTCCTGCCCTCTGCCATGTGCCATGCTGCCTTAGGGCCAGCTGAGTATTTACTGAAACCTCCACAAGCTGTTAGCTAAATAAATCTTTCCATCCTTGATACTGGGTGACAGATATTCTTCCTCACCAATCAGGGAAAAGTATCATGTAGTTCAAGATCCTTTAGGATTGACATATGGAAAGAGATTAGAAGGATTCAAAGATGTCATCTGAAGAGGTAGGAATGGAACACCCTAAGCTGTTTAGGATAGAAGATTCTGGTCAGAGCTCAGAAGATGATAGATGCCCTGCTGTTAAAGTTAAGGTTTGGAGGTTTCTACTGAAAGCAAGGACTACACTGCCTGTGGATATTTGGACAATGTGAGTCATGTTTTATTAAAAAATTAGTCTGCATTTTGGTGATGCACACAGACTTGGCCTGAGACCAAGATGAAGGGTGGTAGATTAATTATCTAGCAGACAGAAGTCAAGGTACTAAATGTTGAGGCTGTGGCATGGCTTCTGTGGGGGCCTTTAGCCAGATCTATGTTGTGAATGAAGAGCAAAGAGCTGAGAAATACAATTTAGAGTGTTGTGGGTTTGGCCTGAAAGGAAGCTCCAGTAAAGATAGAGACTGCAAAGACCAGGCAGAGGAGACCTCCATTGTTGAAAGAAACCGGTGTTACAAAATATGGCCTGAAGGCATTGCAAGAAGAAGAAAGTCTCCAAGTTGTTCAGCTTCCAAACTGCAAAAATGAAGAAAAAAGCCTAGGCAGATGGTCGGTAGCCTAGAGAATTTATGCCTCGTGATTGGATTCCGAGTGCCCAGCAATCTGGGTAAACGACCCTGATGGCTATGAGAGAGAGAAGGCCAGCTACTGCTCCAGATTGCAGAGACCTTGACAGCATTCACATGGCACTGGTTTTAGGTGCACGCAGAATGCAAGAGTTGTGAGATTAAGGTGTTTTCCACCCTGATTTCAGAAGATGTGAGAGGCCAGGCAATGTAACCCTGAGAGGGTAGTGTGCAAAGCTATTACTGTGAAGTGAAAGGTTCAAGGGAGACCCCACACATTTGGAGAAACCAGAAACATAGATTATGTGAGAAAATGTGAAAGGATAGACCACAGAAGGCCTAGGAGAGAAGTGATGGAGGTAGAACCAGCAGAAATGGCATAAAGGTAGGGGCACCCAATGCATTTGGAGATCACCACTTGCCACAGTTTAGCTCAGATACTGCATGTGGTATTCCAGAATTTACTGTGTGCCTTGCTGGATTTTTGCATTTTCTTTGGTCCCAAATTGTTATATTCCACCTATTTGTAACCTTTGGAATAGAAATGTTTTTCCTGTGCCATTGAAATTCGGAAGTGTTTAACTTTCCATTCATATGTGGCTCACAGCTAAGAGTTTTCCTTACATCTTGGAGACCTTGGGCTGGGACATTTTAGCAATTTTGAAATTGTTAGGACTTTGGCAACTCTTAGAGGTGGACTGAATGCCTTTTTCATATGGATTGTGCATGAGTCTTTGGAGGGCCAGGGACAGAATGTTTTGTTTTATTTCTGGGTGTCTCTCCAGAGTCTCACACAGTCAAGCAGGCAGGATTTTTCCAATGCAGTTGAATTTCTAGTTTGCTGGTTCATTGTCTAGTGTTAGTATTGGTGCTGGGTGAGCTACACTCACCCTCAGGTGTGTAGTCTGCTTGAGATATGAAAGAGGTAAAGAGGGTTGCTCCTCCTTTTTTGTCCCTTTTGCTCCTGTTGCTTTTCCTATCTTCCGTCACCATGAACTATTTCCCTGTGCCATGTGCCATCCTGCGTCAGAGCTAGTAGATTATGGACTAAAACCTTCACAGGATCTTGGCTAAATAAACCTCTCCTTCCATCAGTACTTTTGAGTGTCAGTTATTTTTGCTCAGCAAAGAGAAAGAAATAACTAAGATTCCTTTGGACATTGGACTTAAGTTCATCTACATCTGACCACAGACAGACACCAGCAACTCTTCAGGGAGCATCCAGGCCTTTGACCACCGATGGCCAGTGGATCATCCAGCCCAAGCAAATGGTCATTTTGGATATTTCTACCTTGGATCCTATAAACCTAGCATGATAAAAATAGATATTATTTTCCTCTTAGAGCCCTACAGCCACACAATTAGAATATACTTTATAATATATTTTTTTTTCAGGAAAAGGTTAGGTATACTGCAAATACACAGAAGAGATTCAAAGTTTTAAAGAATCATTGCAATTCACCATATCAAAATGTTGAAAAACATAAATCTTGTGAAATGAACAATAATTGTAGAGAAAATTTTATACAAAGTGATGCTTATTGATTGTTTAAAGGAACTATCAATTAATTCAAGATAGAAGAGAAAAATTCCAATATCTAATAACAGATATCTAAAAGTAAATTACATCTAAGATGGAAATGCCTGGCAAATTTTCCATTAAAATTATGTCAGAAATAAGAATATCCCAGTGAACAATGACTTTCACTATCCTGTGAGCAGCCTTATTTAATGAAATGAAGATATACAGCTTAGAAAAGAATGAATAAAACTTTTTAATCCTAGAAGACATGATCTTTTCTGTAGAAAGTCTGAAATAGTAAAAAAAAAAAAGCACTCCAAAGTAACTTACAAAAAGCAATTGAATCAGTAATGTAGAATAAAAACAATTTGCATTTCTTTAATGAACGGAGATATTAAACACTTTTCATGTGTACATGTGGCTATTGGGTTTCCTCTGAGAAGTGTATATACGTATTATTTTCCCAGTGTTTGATTGCACATTTTATTTTGAGTTTCTTACTGTATTATTATGATTTTTTAAAAATGTAATTGGTACAGGGTTGGATGCATAGTGATCCTCCTGTTTCAGCCTCCCGAGCATTGTAATTATAGGTGTTCACCACCAGGCCCAGTCTTGGGGGTTGGCTCGGCACATATGGGGGTGGGGCCAGCATGGCTGTGGTGCCAGGGATTGAACCCTAATCCCTGTGCTTACCTAAGCAGGTGCTTAGTCCTCTGAGCTATTCCCCTGGCCCTGGCTTCTTGCTCATTATATCATCTGGATACTAGTCTTCTGCCCAAGAAGTAGCTGTCAAATTGATCTGTATTCTCTAAGTTGATTTATCTGTCTTTTAGTTTTTTTATTTGCTGCTCAAAAGTTTCTTAAAGAATGATAATTACATTTGCTGATGTTTTGTGCAGTTGGTCTGTATTTAGAAAGTCTTTAACTGTGCCTGTGTTTTCGAAAGATTTATTTCATCTTCTGATCAGTTAGGTCCTTGGTCCATTTTTATTGATGTTTGTACCTTTTGAGTTTTATGAGTCTAGATTCCAGGCTTCACTTGTTTATTAAAAGATTTTCCCTGCAACATTTGCTAAAAGAGGTTACCTCACTCCAGCACCGACTCTTAGCCTCTTTGTGGAGCAGCTATGGAGTGGCTCTCGTCAATAAATGAAATAGCAGTGAATCTTTCCCCATTATAGGCGGAAATGTGATCTAGTACAGCCACTATAGAAATAAGTATGAAAATTCCTTACGATCTCAAAATGAGGGGCCAGCGAGGTAGCTCAGTGGAATAAGTGCTTGCCAGGCAAGGGCAAGGTCCTGAGTTTGACCCCTGGTACCACAAACAAAACAAAATATCTCAAAATAGATATTTCATTTCACAAGCAATTCCCCTTCTAAGTATCTTCCTGAAAATGTCACACACATCTAATTACAGGGATATGTGCATAATCGTGTTTCTAGCCTTACACAGCACAGTAACTAAATTTCATAGTGATCTGTCTATCAGATGAAAAAAGTGAATAAAGAAAGTGTGGCACTTACACACACTGAAGTAATTGTTAGCTGTAAAGAAAAAAATTGAAACATTTGTGAGGAAATGATGCACCTTGAGAGAACTATAGGTCGTTCATGTAAGTTGGACGTACAAGGTTCAATAGCATCTGCTTTTGCTTTTCTTAGAATAAACGCTTCCCTGGCAAGCACAAGGATCTGAGTTCGATCCCCCGTTCTGCCAAAAAAGAAAAACATAAATAACTGAAAGAACAAAATGACTGCTAGATAACATGGTAAAATAAATTAGTTTTTTGTAAATTGGAAAGGGACAGAGAGGAAGAGGAGTAAAGGTGAGGGAAGAAGAAGCAAATACTAAGATGCTAAATATAAAAATTTAAAAATAAAACTGGCTCCAATTGAAAAAATTCAATATAGAAGATATGACAAAAAAACCACACAGTAATTAATTTTTTTTTCTGGAAACGGGTATTGAACTCAGGCCCTTGCGCTTACCAGGGAAGCGCTTATTCCACAGAGCCATCTCCTCGGCCTCACGATATTTAATCTTTAAAAATGTGTCCAGTACAAGACACATTATTCTCTCCTGAAATACTCCTCTTGCTACAAACACACTTAGCCTGTTTTACTTGCCATTTTCTGAAATACTTTTAGAAGTCCTTTTATTTGTCCTTATTGCTATTTTATGGGTACTGCATGTCCTTGAATGATGCAAAATGTTTATCTTTGAGGATCAGTTTGTCCTTGGAAAAGAAACAGAAAACTCCTGGTGCTGGATTTTGTGAGTGAGCTGGATGCACAGGACACGGCACAAGGTCTCCAGGGTCTGCCTTTCCCTGAAATGGGGCTCAGTGGCAGAGCTCTAGGGCCTGGGTCACTCCTCCTACACATGTGAGAGGCACCATCCTGCCCTGCTTCAGAAAACCATAAGAATGATGCAGGGTGTGTAACACGCAAACAAGGGTATTTTGTACAGATTTAATGGCAGTTGTCCATTGCTGTGACTTTTAAAAATCATTTTAGGATTTATTTTCTACAGTGATCAAAGCTCATACAGAAGTCAGTTCCTCTTCCAGGTAGCAGCAAGCTGATTTTTCAAATTAAAAAATAAAGTAGCATTTACATGAACATATTCAAAAGACAGATATTGGTTTCAGTCTAACAAATACATACCTCTATGTTAAAAACATTAAATACATCCATAGATGAAAGAAAAGATTCAGTTTCTTTCTTTCTTTCTTTCTTTCTTTCTTTCTTTCTTTCTTTCTTTCTTTCTTTCTTTCTTTCTTTCTTTCTTTCTTTCTTTCTTCTTTCTTTCTTTCCTTCTTTCCTTCTTTCCTTCTTTTTTTCTTTCCTTCTTTCTTTCTGGTACCAGGGATTGAACTCAGGACTGTGCTTGCCAGGCAAGCACTTATTCTACTGAGCTGTCACCCCAACCCTCAGGGTTTCAAACTGTTCTGTCTTTCCAGCATGATTCAATGGGATTCCAAGTAATATTCCACTGCTCCAGACATCAGATATAGATTCTAAAGATTATGTGGAGAGGAAGCAAAACTGAAAGAGCTGAAATGATATTGAAGAATAAGAAGGATGTTGGGCAACCCACCTTCTCCAGCCACAAGACCTATTCTCAAGTCACAATGTCTACAATAGTTGTGTGAAATGTGCCATACACAGTATATCCGTGCTGTATTGGTAAATAAATAGATAAATATAATAAATGTGTTGAAGCAACAGAACAGGGAGTTCAAAACTGAACCATATGAATAAAAAATGAATATGTTTGAGAAAAATGGAGACAGTATAATTCAGAAAGTAGAAATTTTAACCAAGTGACAGTGAAACAGAGAAATAACCCCAGGCAAAGAAGTCAATCCATGTACAGAACATATACTCTTCTGAAAATTAACTATGACTAAATTACAGATCTAAATATAAAAGGCAAAATACAAAAAACCAAGACTATAATAAAGAAGACAATCTAGATGACCTAGAGTTGGTCATAAAGTCTTAGATCTTCACTAAATGCATGTTTGTTAAAAAAAAATCGATAAACCAAGATGAGGTAATGCTAAAACTTTATTCTGTATGAAAATCAATACCAACACAATACAGAGAGAAGCTGTAGAGTATACTAGCCAAAATATTTAAGTTTCTGATTAACTATATCATAAATTCATAAAGAATGCTGCAAAATATTAAGAAAAACATTGTCACAGGTTCATAGAATTAGTAATTGCAGTGCCCTATATCACTAGAGTTAGTCATCCTCATGATATACCGCACGGGCACGCAAGTATCTGCACCTAATTTCTATAAACAAAGCCATATCTATACACAAAATTCACACATTTATGCCAGTTTAAAATGAAATAGTTCAAACGCACATGTCCATAAATGGGCATTAAACCAAAGATCAAAACAAGACTATAAATATAAATATCTTAGGAGAAAACAGAAAGTATACAGATGAACAATAAGCATATTCAAAGACCACTTGGATCAAATATCTTTATGAAATATTAAAGCAAAATATCAAATAGCTATGCATGCACATCCATTAAAATACTCACAATTCAAAATAGCGCAGTACCAAGTTTCAGTGAGCATGAGGACTAACAGGAAGAGAATGTGGGAATCATAAACCATTGTGGGTGCTCGAGGAAGCAATTTTTGTTGGATTCTTACAAACATAAGCATGTACTCACATGATGATGTGGCACACTAATTACTTAGCACTCAGCCTAATTTCTTTTCTTTTTGACAAATGATGTCCACAGAAACATCTACACAGAGATGCGTGTTTATCCATGATAGCCACAACTGAGGCTCAAGCGTGATGTTTTTCAGTAGATAAAACAATAAGTCAATTTTGGTGCATCTAGGCAATGCAATATTTTCAGCTGAGATGTAAGAGACATGACCTAGCATAGTGAGAAAGACAGAAAACTAAGGCACATATTATGACATGAAAGAAACCAGTGCAAGAAAGGCTGCATACTGTGTCACTTCAACTGGATGACGCACCAAACTGTAGATTGTTATCTTTAAATCAATTACCCAGTGTATGAGATATGAGCATTTAGCTGTTCAAACAATATTAACACAGACATAGCTTCTCAATGAACTAAGAGAAATTAGCAGCAACTATCATTCATGTATATATATGCATTTTTTTTCTTTTGCTTTTCCCTTCTTTCTTTTTTTCCCATTAACCCTAAAAAATTTTCTTTCCCTTTTGAAATTTATTTTTCCAAAACCAAATTATAAACTCCAGATTATCAGAGTTTACAATAGCAAGAAAAGGTTAATTTAAGCTGTGGCTATAGAATCAAAATAATGTGTCAAGGTAGGTTTGTCAATTGTTAAAAAGTATATACCTCCTTTTCATTTTTTTTCCTTCACATAGTATTCATTTTTTTTATTCATTTTAATGAGAAAAATGATAAAACAACATTTAAACAGTTTTCAAACAGGTTAGTAGGATGATTACAATAATTAATACATTGCATATTTTTGTGTTCATAGTTATTCAGGGGACAAGATGCAGACATGGTATCTTGTCTAAACAAAGTTAGTATGAACCTTTGTTCTCAATAAACTAAGAGAAAGTAGCTGTATATCTATCCTAACTCTCTTGTGTATACATATATGAACGTTTTTTCTTTTTTTCACAAAGGAATAGTCCTTTATTTACACTTTTGTGAAGTTCATAACATATGACTCTAGGTTGCCTAGCAACTGATAGCTAACCTTAACCCGACAGGGTGTTCCTTTTCAATAGTGTGAATGCTTATTGCTGATACATTCTCCTTGACGCTGCCTTAGCACATGGCCCCTTTTGGATGAACTGGAAGCACACAAGGCATTCATCTTTCTTCTGTGCTGGTGGCTCTCAGTGTAGGATCTGCATAGAGGCCCCTAGCACATACTGCAGCATGACTATTGTGTTGGCTTAAGACGTCACCTTTCTTCTCAGTTATTTCATCTCCTCCTTTAGTCCATTGTCTTCAGAGTCACCCTCATACAAACTTTAGTCCATGTACAAAATCAAGACAAGTTCTTCACTTGGGATGGCACTTCCAGTTTATTTTCCTAGAATTCCTGTTCCCATCTGAAAGTCCCCAACTCTGGTCTATACCATCTTTATTTCTATGAGCATTCTGCTCTTCTGATTTCTTACCAACATGCTCATCCAACCCTGGTTTCAGCGTTCTAAAGGCTCCTATGGTTGGCACCTCTAACCCTCTCCAAATTTCTCCCATAGACCATCCTAAGAGCTTCTAAACCATATGTGCAGGTATCATCACAAAAATGACTCCACTCGCCTTTACCAGTTTTCTGTGTTTGCCACTTTCCCTTTGACAAAATACCTGATACCCAATCATGGAAGGTGAGGTTTATTTTGACTGATGGTTTTAGAGGGTTCCATCTGTGTGGGTTTTCTCAAAGGGAGAAAATCGTGGTGAGTTTACTGGGAGCAAAATAAGTAACATTTTTTATGGACTGAGGAGGGCCACAGTGCCTTCCTAGAAAGCCCAAGGACCTGATCTTTATTCCCAGGACCAAGAAAGAAACAAAAACAAAGAAAAGAAGAGAGAAGAGAGGAGAGGACAGGAGAGGAGAGGATAGAACAAAACAGGACAAGACAAGACAAGGTAAAGGAACAAAAACCAACCAAACAAACAAAAAAACCCAAACAAAACAAAATAAGCATCCACCATTCCAAGTCACACCCTCTGAGACTTACAACCTCTGTCTCTCCTCAACTCCCGCTATCAGAACCAGCTACTAGCTCACCAATAACTAAAATTCACCTATTAGCACAGCACCCACTGATCCAATCACTCCCCAGAGCCTCACCTCTAAACAGAAGAAATTTCAGCTGGACTTTTTAAGTCTAAAACATAATATTCCATCCCTGGCCTCCAAAACCTTTAAGATATAATTTTTATACAAAGGGAATTTAGCTTTTCTTTGGAATTAGCAAGTTTTTTTCTTTTTTAATAATTTCAGCCTTCTTCAGAGGTACATGCCCAACATTTTCTCAAAGACTCATAGTGAACGTTTAGATGTCACTGACCCCAATCTCAAAAATTAACATGAAGTGTTTCCCACATACAGAGGCCCTGGTAGATCTTCCTTCCTATTCTATATATCAATCATAACAACATCCCAAATTAATGTTTTATTTTGTGTGATATATGTCCTAGGTAAAATGATTTCCAGGATTCTTCTTGACTTCACTTTGTGAGGTATCGTTATAGACATATGTTTGTCTAATCATTCACTTTTATGGACTTTGTCTTTTTCAGTAAATCACCCCAATAGGAGTGAAATATTGCATGGAAATTAAGTTGGTATTTCACTGATAGCTAATATGCTACTAAGGAGTATATTAAACATTCCTTGGTCATTTCCTAAAGAACACAAAAAGTATTCTATGTCTTTAGAAAAATAATGCCATTTCATGTAAATGTATAATTGTTATATATTTGAAACCATTTGGAAATGGGGTAAAGAATATTGAAAAATATTCTATTTTTTATAATACTTCTTCACTGACTTGAATTTTTTCCCTGAAAAATAATTGAATAGTATCTTCACACTACTTTTGTTCAGTTATTGATCTATCCTCACATCAATGTGAAATGATCTTGACAATAGGTAAGACAAATTGTAGGAATCTTGTACTGTAAATCATCTAATTGGCTTATATTTATCCAGACTGCTTGTTAAATTACCAAGTACTTGATAAGAACATGGTAATTAAGTAAATTCTAGTTTACCAGTCAAATTCCTTCAACTTAGCTGCTGGGATAATGACCGGTATTATGTTGAATCTGTAGACTTACATCAATCTTAGTGTATCTTCTTGCACTTGAGGGGCTCACAAACATTTCTGTCATTTAATTAGAGCCTTTTCTTCTTTTTTTGTTTTACTATATTAAGCAATGCCTTGTAGTTTTATTGGTTCAGTCTGTGCTCATGTACTGCGGCCTTGATCTTAAGATTTGATGCCTACTCTTGCTTTCAAAAAATTAATTTTTAAATTTAATTTTCCCGTGTTTGCTGAGAGAAATAGGAATAAAATGATTTTAATTGGGATTTTTCTTCTTTAACCTTGGTGAATTTATATCATGCCTCTTCTCTAGCTTTCTGGCACTGTTTTGGTATCATATAGAATGTTGCATAGAGGTAGTTTGAGTAGAAAACCTTGCTGCATATCTCACTAGGAAAATACTGAGTTTTCCACTATTTAAAGTGATACTGACTATGGGTTTAAAGCAAAGTCTCTATTTGATTGAGGAAACTAATTTTATTCCTAAGTTGCTAAGGGTTTAGAACTTCAAAAGTAATTGATTTTTTTTCTTTTCTTTCTTTCTTTTTTTTTTTTTTTTTTTTGTGTGCGGTACCACGGATCATAGCTCAGGACCTTGAGCTTGCCAGGCAGGTGCTTAGGCTGCTGAGCTATCTGCACAGCCTGTAGAACCTCAAACATGTTGAATTAGATTCCATTTATGCTCGTTTGGCATAAGATTATCCATCTGCTATTTTGTTAATTTGGTAAATTCTGTTCTTGGATTTTTCAACAAACCATTAAAAAGACATGGATGCCATTTTGATGGATTTATCATATACTGTATAAATCATGGATTTTTTAAAGTACTATTTTGGTGACATGCTGGCATGTATGTTCAAGAGAAATATTAGTTTATAATTTTTTAATATCATGTTCAGAATTTGATACCTGCTTTGCACAGCCTTCATAAAAGAAGCTGAGGGTTGTTCCCCAAAATTCCATTTTCTTATCCTTAGAATGAGGGGAAGTTGAGAACAAGTCTCTTTACTAAGATTGGGCAGGGCTTAAAACTGTTTTTCAAGCACCTAGAACTAGAGACCCTCCTGCCTTAGGCTCCCAAATACAGGGATTATAGCTGTTCACCACTCATGGATCCTCCACTGGTTTATTAAAAACAAAAGGCAGATTCTTTTAAGATACCCAAAAACAGTAACTACTCAGACTACTTGACCATCTGTCCTTGGAGGTTACTGTGTTTCTTGCAGTAAGAAATTAATTACTTTCTTTTCATTTCAAGTGATTCATTATATTCAAACTAAACCAATGTTCTTGTGTCTTCTTACTCATTTCTACATTTAAAAATATGTCAATTGAATTTGCTTGTACAATTGCTACATAAATGTTTTCTCAATACCGTGCACTCTCATTTATATCTTCAAAGATGAGGAATTTGTAGCAATGCTTACATTTTCCATTTTTGACTTAGAAAGCAATGTTTCATTCCCACTTGGTTACTTGGCTAAAACTTGTCAATCTTAATAATGTTTAAAGAAATTTTGACTTTATTGCTTTTTCTCTTTCAATAACTAATTTTTATATTTTCCATTTTAACCTCTACCTTTAACAATCTGTTCCTTTTAATTACCTATATTTAATTTGCTTATTATGTTTCCATTTTTAAATCAAAACTTGGAAAATTAATGCTTCTCACTTCTCTAATATTAGCACATGCTGATGATCGGGGTCAGAACCAGTGTCACACACCTGCTAAATGATGACTTCACACTTCATCAACAGCCTCCGCCACTTGATTTCTATTTATTTATATATTTTTTATTTATTGTACTTTGCTACTTAGAAGTGTTTCTCACACACAATATGAGGTTTTGAAGTATGTATACACAGTCCAAAGTAGGATGCGATACTACAAAGCTACCAGAATTGTATTCCATGCATACAGTCAATAAGATTGTTATGTGGCAACTATATTAGTATTGACTGAAAAATATTACCCAATTTCTCTTATTGTTCTTTTATATATCATCAAGCGTTATAAATGGGAATGACATAACTTTCGATTGTTTTATAATTTTTACATTCAGTATTTTCATTGATTTCAATATGAAATTATGACATGAAAATGAATGCAATGTTATCTCAATTATTAGAATTTTACTAGTAATGAGTCTTATATCCCAGTTTGGATTACACTGATGCATTTCTAGTATAACTGAGAAGAGGGAATATCTTGGGACCATGAATTATAGTCTTTTGCTTCATTTTATTGTCCAAAATCTTAATAGCCTTCATGAACCTTTAAACCATTTTATGCCCTAACATCTAAAATACTATTAAAATAAGTGAATATTTTGTGTGTTTTTCAGTTTCTTCCTTTGTGAGATTCATTTCTCTAAAATGAATAGAATAATATCCTATCTTATTTTAATGTTTTGTTACATATTTTCCAATATTTTACATTCAACTACTATTTTTATTACTGTGGTTATATATGCATAAACATGTATATTATGTATATTACTTTCTTAAATTTAAGCCTAAAACTGGGTGACATTTATTACATACACAAGGTTGTACAGTCACCATTTCTGTCAAGCTCCAAGATGTTTACATAATTCTAAGCATAATGTTACACATCAAGCAGTTTCTCCTATTCTCCCTCTCCAGTTTTTGAAATAAAATATCCATGCTCTGTTTATCTTGAATAATTCATGAAAGTGGATAAAAATGCCACCAGTTGTGCCTGGCTCCTTTGTTACTTAGCAGAATGTTTAGAAAACTTAGAAAACATCCACATGTCACATATATCATGCATATGTGTATATATGTGCTTATGTATGTATATGTACATATAGTGAGGAATGTATAACAGACTGTGTACAAGTATGTGAATATAAGGTCAATTTATTTTCATTTTTTCACATACTTACTTTTTTGATGTTTGTATTGGTAGATACAGACTTCCAGCTGGTATGATTTCTCTTATATCTTAAATACCTTTGTTTTTTCCTGAAGTATGGTCTTAGAGGAGACATGCCTCCTTTTATTTGTTTGGCAGTGCATGTTTTGCATATGTTTTAGACTTCACTTTTACTCTGTAGTATTTCCTGATGGCTGTTTCAAAATTTTAGTATGTTGTTTGATGCTGGTGTTTCTGACGAAAAGGCTGCCACAGTCTTACCACTCTTTCTGCTTTATTTAATAAGACTATTTTCCTCTGGCAGCTTTTGGTTTTCATTTTTTCTTTGGTTTTACTCTAGTACACATAATTTTAAATATTAAAAATATTATTTATTTAATACAGGGTCTCACTACACATCTTGGACTCATAGTGATGCTCCTGTCTCAGCCTCCCCAGTGCTGGGACTACAGGCTTGTGCCATCAGGCCTGGTTTTAGTGGCCAACACAACATTCAGTACCAAGGATCAAACCTAGGTCCTTGCAATGGCCAGCCAGGTGCTTAGACTGCTGAGCTATCTCCCTGGTCCTTTATGTGCTTTCTGAAGCTGAGATATTTTCTTTAAATAGTTGTAAAGAACCCATGGCATTCTATCTTTATGAATTTCTTATGCTATGTTACTCACATGACTTCTGAAACTGTAGTTAAACATAGTGTATACGGTTCCTAGAGAAGTTTTATATATTTTCTCTATTTGTTTTAATAATTTCTATTGTAATTTTTTTTTTTTTTTTTTTTTTTGTGGAACTCGGAATTGAACACAGGCCTTTGCGCTTGGCAGGAAAGTGCTTATTCCTCTTACGCATCTCCCTGGCTCCACTACTGTAATCTTTTAAAACTCAGTCTATATATAATTTTTCTTCATTTTCTAAATTCCCCATCTAAATATGTGTATTTTCCTATTTTGAGTAAATATTTAAGATTAAAGAAGCCTAAAAATATGTTAATATTTTAGAGTACCTTCACAATAACTTCAGCATCTGGACTGGGTTTTGTTTCTGTTGACCTTTTTTTTCAAAACAGTTAACATTATTAACTCCTTCCAAGTATTGGTAATTATTTTGCTGAATATTCTAAAGAGATGTTAAAATAACCTTCCAGAATACAGAAAAAGGTGGATTGAAGCCAAATATTGTTCATACTTGAGATTATAGTACCCCATTCTTTCTAATGAAAATTCATATGGTATGTTGTACTGGTTGATACTCTGTGTCAACTTGAGAAGTCCAGAAGTTAAGTATGTGACTCAGCAGGTTAACTAAGTGACTCAGCAGCTCTACATCCTGGTGTATCAGGCTTCTTCTTACCACTCTAGGGTGTTGCTCATTGTATCAACTGGAGAAATTCAGAAGATTAATTTAGTGATTCAGCAGAAGGCCAGGGTCCTCACTTTGAAAACATCCTCAGCCTATGCAAGGGGAGGGCACAGAGATGGTGTGGGTCCAAAGGACTCCACTCCAGTGGGTGAGGAACCTGTGCACAGTAAGAAAGAAAGGAGGAAGGACTGACAGTTCTTCAATAGAGCTCTTCTCTTGGCCTTCAGCCTGGATGATGTCTCCTGGATTCTGGCACAGACTGTTCAGCTTCCAGCTGGGACCTTCAGCCTTCTGCAACAGATCCACTGGATGCAGACTTCCGTGGAGACTGCAGTGAGCTCCCGGCATCGGACTGGATCCTTCAGCCTCCAGCGAGCAGGTGTCCCCTGCATGCTTCCGCATCCAACTGTGCTGACCCTCACAAGCAGATTTTGTAATTTCTTATACTTTTTCATGTCTTGTGTGGTATCTGTTTCTCTAGTAGACCTCGATTGATACATACATGATCATTAAGGACTTTAAATCATTCCATGAAATCACAATCTATTTAACTTTAACCCCAATAAAGAATATTCTAGGTTTATCACAGAAATTGAGGAAGAAAATACCCAGAATTTGTTTGATGAAAGATAAATTAATTGACTGAAAGATAAATAAAAACTACCTAGCTATTTCTTCTAAATGCTTACAATTTAACTATTTTTCAAAGGACTTTGTCAATGTAGACTAATTAGTCCATTATAACAAAACTGAATAGATAAGACTATCAAAATTCATGAAGTTAAGAGAAAAATTACAAATTATGCACTTGTCATTTTGAAAAATTATTTATGACATCTTAAGAGACTACACAGTCCTTACTTTGTTTTATTTTTTTCTATTACAAGATTACTTTCAGTTAATGTTGCCAATTTGTAGTGAATTTATACCTAGAAATATTTCTCTGTAATTTCATAAAGAAAATGCTCCTCCACAAACCACCAGAAATTAATTCATGTGCAGCTTTGATGAAGAATCTAATGTAGATATGAAAATCTGATTATTCTCTTCTAAGACATGTTCAATTAAATGAAAGTATGGCAATAATGAAAACCATTTTGAAGGAAGAAATTTAGAGGAACCTCATCAGGTTTTGAATTACGCTATCATCTTATATCAAAAGACAAAAAGGTTTTCCTAATTTCTTTGTGACTCTTAGGCCTGTGGTCTACAATCTCAAAAGCACTTCTTAAAGTCAGACTAGAAATGTCAAAAAAATATTCTATGGCAGAAAATTTAAAATACATGTCTGAATATAATTGAAAAGTTACATTGCTGTTAGGTATAGTGGTACACACCAGTAATCCCACCATTTTAGATATTAAGACAATAAAAATCTCATGATTTTGAGGCCAGCCTGAACTACACAGCAAGACCCTGCCAAAAAATATTTTTTAAGTAAATAAACATTATCTTTTCAAGTATTTCAAGAAGCTAACAATATGCGAAAGATCTGAAATAGTTAAAATTAAAGTTGGCAAGAGAGCTCAGAGGTCTAAAGCTTTTCCTTAGGCCAGCTTAGGCAACCATAGGGATCCTGATTCAATCCTGGGCACCATATGCCACACCAGCTCCACCCCCAGAGCAGGCTGAGCTGGCCACAAAAATAAAATAAAATAGTCAAAATTAAAGGAATTACAAAAATTAAGGGGGCAATCCCTCCCATGGTTAATGGAAAAGAATAGCATTTAGGCACAACCTAATGCACTGAAACTCTGAGAATCTTACCTCTAAGATTAATGTATTGGAAATATACCTCTTTACTAGGCAAACGCAAGGCTGGCTTCCAAGTTGCCTGAATGATTTCTAGATGTTTGGAAACTTGAAGAAATGGTAAAAATGTGAAATTCTTCAAAGTTATTTAACATATGAAAATGAAATAATTTCATTATCATTTTGCTATATAACACATTAGTAAATACACCACTAAACTTTAAAATAGTAGATATGTCAACAACCCTTCTCTCTGTGTCTCTGGTCTCTCGGTCTCTGTCTCTGTCTCTGTCTCTCTCTCTCTTTTTCTCTCTCTTTATTTCTTTATGTCACTGAACCAGGTCTTGGACTAATCCACATTCCACAGCATTTATGTTTGTTTTACTTGAAGACAGAATCATCAAAGTACTAAGTCTTCCTGACTTGGCATGATCTTGTCAGCCTCCTGGCTCTGCCTCTCAAGTGTGCTGGGATTGCAGATGTGCTCCTTTAATGTCTCTTTTCTTAATTTCCTGAGACCCTTACTATTCATCTGCATTTTTTAAGACTCCATTTCTTAACTTGTATGTGATATTTTCAACCAGAGTGGTGAAGAAATTAAGTAGTAGAAAACTTTTGTTTGACAATTTATTCAACTCCATTTTCCTCTAATTTGGTTTTTGATGTTTGATTATGTGATTTTTTCATTTATTTTTTTCATAAGATCTTGTTCTGAGTGTTTTCCTGGGTCTACTTGGAATGTCCACAGAAGGGTGGTGCTGTCATCGTCCCTATATGACCCAATGTACAGCCTCTACTGCCTTGGTACAGTAGATTGCTGAATTCCTGTTGCTTTGCTTAGTGAAATTTTGTATCATTTATAATCTGTTTTTATTCTGTCACTATTTTGTGTTCTTTAAAAATAAAAATTTAAAAAAGAATGTCAATAATTAGAAATCGTGCAGGTTGGATTATTTCAAAAAGTAAATGTTTCTTTCTAAAATTAGCCTTGTGTAGTACTGGAAATATTATCTCTAATTTTAACTAATTCATCTTTCTAAAAATAATTTCAGTGCCACTATTAGCATATTTTTGTGCATTTTTATCCATACATTTATTAATTTAGTGTATTAATTTTCCATCATGCTGTACCAGAATTATTTGTATTATTGTTACAAAATCAAGTATTTTTTTTCCTTATGCTGAAATTTTAAGGTATGTTTGCAATAGAAAATTAGAATCTGTTGACTGTTTCACTACCCACGAATAAATGTCCATAGATTTACCTAGATTCTAAGGGTTTGAAAGTCAATCAAACTCTTATTGCATTTATTGGTATTTGTCTTAATTTCCTGAGGACACATAAATCATGGAAGGAGAAAAATAATTTGTTACTTTAAAAAAAATAAGTATATTCTTAGATTTTAACTTCAAAAACATGTTTAGTTTAATGTTGTCTGGCCAACACAAGCAGTTCAAAACCAAGTGTTCTTGATATATAAAAAGGACATACCACTTCTCTGTGAATATGATAATATTATCTTGGTATACTTAGGTGAAGAAAAAACCCAGTTCAGTTACTGAGTTAAATTTCTGTATTTTTTGATTTTTAAAATTTCATGCCTATGTAATTGTCAAAGTTATTTGCATATTTCAAAGACTAGTAAAATATGGTGATGGGCCAAGGAATATGGCTCTATAGAAGAAGTGCTTACCTGGCAAGCACAGGGTCCTGAGTTCAATTCCTGGTACCATAAATAAATAAATAAATAAAAAGTAAAATATGATGGGAAACACATAAATTAGGATTAGTTAGAGAGAGATGAAAACAAAAAGTCTATCTTAATGTAATGTACAGTTATACTCTAATTATACTTATAATTTTTAGTTTTCCTTTTCTCTGAAATTTTATGAGTATTTGGAAGCCAAAGGTCTACAAGTTGCTCTTAATATATCGAATAATAGTGAACTAAAGAACCTCCAGAGAGAAAAAGTACATCAGGAGCCACCTCATTAAACAGAAAATCCTGTGAGTTGATGGAACCAGGAAATTTTAAACAACTGAACATGGCAGAGTTCAATGAGCCCAAACAGGAAAAGAAATACATTTAGGAAATTAGTCTTCGAA
>PVKA01012499.1:0-57652 GCA_004027165.1 Ctenomys sociabilis
TGGGGTCCATACCACATTGTTTTGGTTGTGGCTTTTGGGGGACCTCAGTGTCTGCTCTGATCCTCAGTCCGTGTACTGAAGCAGGGTATACCTGCAGTGTTTCCAGCCCTCTTTGAAGGCCTGGACTCTGGAGCAGCCCTGCCTCCTACCTTGTCGCCTCTGGTTCTCTGTAGTTTCCGGTCTGGCTCATTGTCCCTCTCTGCATGGTCTCAGGAGTGCTGGGGCTGAGGACGGCTGGGTGTTGAACATCATGGTTGCTCCAGCCCGCACCATTCCACCATCACAGCCTTACTGGAACCTCAGTGCCTCCTTGCCCTGCTTTCAGTGCTTGCCGGTGACCCCCACTGCTGTCCTTGGGCTGCTGAATGTGACCTCCACCCCGCAGGGCCTGGACTCCCCAGCACGAGCAGGCCATCGTGTCCTTTCCACTGGTGGGTTCTGCTCTCACCCACTTCGCACTCTCCTGGTGTGGTCAGCTTGCCATCTCTGTCATGGTGTGCGTCCTATCACCTTCCTTCTCCTGCTGTTTGGTCCCTGGTGAACCATATCTGGCTAAGCGCCTCTCCCATGTGCTCTGCCCTCATGCTTGTCGGGCTGAGTATGCTGAGGAGACCACCCCAACCTCCCACCCTCTCACTTTAGTGTGAGTACAGCGCCACATAGGCCACCTGGCTATCACACCATGTCCCTGCTGCCCAACATTCCCTCATTTCTGGGTGATCATTACCTACTTTACAGCAGTTCTTCAAACATCCACAGATGCTGTCTCCCTCCTTTCTGCTTTGTTTTCACTGAAAACCAGAAATCATCAGAAGAGAATTTTCACCCCCACCAGCCATTGCCCATGCCTGTGCCCAAGCCTTTGCTCCTGAGGACCACATCCCATCTCTATCTCCACTGACTTTCTAAGGACCCACCTCTTTCCTATGGCATCAGTTACCTATTCTCGACTGAAATCCCTCTGGCACACAAGTTATTATGTCTCCTATTAAATAAAAACATCCTCTTGATTGATTTCCCTCCAGGCCCTCTTCAGCTGAGATGGAAGCCTGTGTGTGCTGTCCCCGCTCAGTGTGTCTGGTGTCTCCCACCCAGCCTGGCCTGAGAGCCCCCTGCAGCGGACCACACCTCGCTCAGCCTCACTGGCCCTGTGAGGACTAGGGTACCGTGCCCTGTCTTTGTTGGCCTCCTCGTATGTGTCTGCCAGCAGAGTTAGCACAGCAGTCATTCTCTCTGAAACAGTCTTCACTGGTCTGCTAGCCACGCCTTCACGGTCCTTCTCTTTCCTCTCTGGCTGGTTCCTCCTCTCCCCAGACTATGAATGGGAGGCCTCTGAGTACTAGGTTTCTGACATCTGTGTTTGCATTTCTGTCTGCCTTCTGAGCAGCAGCGTGTTTTGTCCAACCACCTGCTGGATACCTCTGCTGGTTGTGTGTCATGAGAATTTCATAACACATCTCACAGGAAGACTGCCCTCCACCTGCTCTACTCTATTTCCCCCACCTTTCCCCTTGGCTGACAGCACCCCAGCCTCCATCCATGCAGGAGAACACATGTGGAGCCCTTCTCAGCTTATCTTGCTTGCATACCAAAGCAGCAAATGTAGTAGGCTCCATTGCAGGCCATAGCCAGTATCCAGGGGCCAGGAAGATGTCTCAGTACAGGGCCTGAGTTCAATCCCCAGTTCTGCCAAAAAAAAAACAAAAACAAAAACAAAAAACAAACCATAGCCAGTATCCATTTATCGCCTCCCACTGCCACCTGCCTGGGTCAGGGCTATTGTCCTAGTTTGTCCTTCTGCCTCCCACCCCCTCCCCTGCACCTGTTATCAGATGGACTCAAGCCACATCACTGCTTTCCCTGTCTTGCAGTAGAAGCCAGCAGTCTGCATGTGTCTCCTATTGTGTCACACAGTCTGGCCTCTCTTCCTTCTTCATTTCCTCCACTCTGGACCTCTCACTCTTCCTTGCAATGGCCCAGCCTGCTGGCACTGCAGATCCTGTCTGCCTATCCTTCCCCAGGTTGGGATTCCCTGTTCTGCCTGTGTATCCTCTGTCCAGCTCTCTCCCTCCTTTAGGTCTTTCCTGTACCGCCCATCCCTTAAGACTCCATGCTCCGTCTGCCCTGTCATTCCTTAGCAGTTTGCATCATCCAGCAGCATGCATATCTTGTTCTTTCCTACTGGAGTGTAGGTTTCACAGGGCCAGGGACCTTTGTCCATTGTTTGTTCTCAAGGCCTAAGACATAGGCTGTAGTAACAGCCTCATAAGCACTTGTTACTTAGAAAAAAATGACTTTCCTCACTCGAGGCGTTCTTTGGGCTTAATGTCATAAATCTACTTGCCACAAAGCACTACTAATGCTAATTATTTTATTTCACGTTTTTTCTCCTAAAGCATGTTTACTGTCTGTGTCAGATTGATTTAAGACATAACGAGGATGGCAGAGCCAGTACCAAAGGAAGAGCTTCTCCGGCCTTTCACACTGGCTCGTTTTTTACTCTGGGTGCAGCTCTGCCGTCTACATTGGGAAACATGTCAGCATCTGCATTCATAATCTCCCTTCACGTTACATGAGCAAGGCCGGTCAGAAGGGGCTTTGTGGAGACGTGGAGGTGTCACTGTGTCAGGACTTCTGGTGATATTTTTTCAGTGCGGGTGGTTTGCCCAGCCCGCACATTGTTGGTGCCAATGCTGCCATCTCCGAGATGCGCTCACCCTGCAGATTCCATGCTAATGCTTTGGTATTTATTATTTCAGTTCTGCCTCTCTTGTTTGGGCAGTAATATCTTCAGTCCTACAAATCCAAAATAATCTGTATTCTAAAGCAAAAAGGTGCAGGGTGTTTGGAATCTTTTTCAGGTGATGTCAGTCTGACCCTGGTCACCTAGACACAGCCCTTGGATATTTCCATTGAGTCCAAACCCTTCTGCACATAGCCTGAGGGAACAGGGTGGAACTTTCTCCCTCCTTACTGGCTTTTCTTAGGCTTTTTTCAGTCTCTTTAAGTCTTTAGTCTGTCTGAGTGAAGATTTCTGATCGCTCACATTTCTGTTTACTATGAAGCTTTAAAAAACGTGTCCTTTGGAAAATTAACAAATTATAAAATGAGTTGGTTGGTATGATTCTATGAGAATCTTAAAAATTTTATTTGGATGCAAATTTTATATTTATGGAAGAATAACGTATAGTTTAGAAAGTTTCCAGGGTGTCCTTTTTATTTTATTGTGTGTGTGTGTGTGTGTGTGTGTGTGTGTGTGTGTGTGTGTGTGTGTCTACAGGGTGTTCAGGGTCTTACTACTAAATTGGACTCACAGCAGTGATTCTCCTGTTTATAGCCCCCCAAGTGCTGGGATTACAGGCACGCACCACCATGCCCCCCAGTCTCAGTTGCCCTCTCTGTGAGACCCAGGGGCGGGGCGGGGTGGGGTGGGGCCTGCACAGCAGGCCTGGGATTGAACCCCTTCAGGTGCTTTTATGCCCTGAGCTATTTGGCCGGCCCCTTTATATTTGATGTCTTAACAGTTTTGCTACCAATCTGCTTTTCTGTTCCAGAGTTCCAATGCTGGATACCATCTTTGATTCGGTCATTAGTCTCTGAGCTCACCTGGCTGGAGAGGAGGGGCAGTACAAGGGAGCCGCGAGTCAGGCTTGCTGGAATGCAGGGAGAATTGTGACCTAGGAGCTGCAGAGAGGGGCGCTAAGTGCTGAATCTGCCTCACATGGAAATACAATTCGAATTCATTAGCAAAATTCAGTGATGGGAGATTTTCCATAAAAAGTCTTTATTTTGGGTTTGTTCTTGAGAAACAGGTGTCTCCTGCTGCCAAAGGCCTGTGCTCTCTGGTGGGGATGGTCACATGGACTAGAGCAGACTGCCCCCTTCCTTGGGGTGGTGGGTGGCAGTTCATTCAGACTTTTACCTTCCTGTTTCTCCTTCTTTCAACATCGTCTTTCTTAGCTCTTTCTATTTTTTTTAAGGACCTCTTCTTTGTTTTATTCAATAGTTTATAAATATGTTATCATATAAGAGAGAACATGGTATCAGACTATTTGTGGGGTCCTCCCCCTTTAGGCAGGGTCTCTGTAGTCTGGATGTCCCCTCTGGTGCTGCCTGGAGCCAGGCTCTGTCACTCATGTGTTACACATGCCCTTGTGCGGGATGACTGGCCCACACCGTGTTGTGTGGCCCTGCCTTGTTTGGGCGTTCAGTCTCTCTTGGTCTTGAAGAGCACGAAAGTTTTGGCTCCTCTGGAGGGCAGCAGAGGTGGCACTGGGAGAGGATGGGGTGCAGACGTTGCCAAGCGTGAGGGTGGCATTGGACTTGTAAACCTACTGCCAGCTGCTGCTCTAACTAGAATGCATTTAATTACCAGATGTGATCAAAAATTATGATGAGTGTTTAAATTTAAAAAATTGCCATAGAAAAATACATTACCAGGAGTCCCTTCAGAATATTCCCTCTTGCCTCAAATGTACTAACTGCAGGGTTTTTTTTTGAGGGGGGTGGTCCCCCAAGTGATTTTATTTTTTATTTTAGGTTCTCCTTTTTATTTTCTTATTTGAGTTGAATTTGGTTTAAGTGATGATTATATACATTGTGCTGGGTACAATCAGGTGAAACATACATGAACATTGTGTATTTCATTATGATCAAAACATTAAAAAATCCTTTCTTCTGCTTTTTTTTTTTTTTTTTTTTTGTAATTTTGTATTTTAGGGAAGGGTCTACAGGGTATTCAGGGTCTCACTACTAGATCAGACTCATAGTAATTCTTTTGTTTGCAGCCTGCCAAGTGCTGGGATTACAGGCGCACCCCACCACCCCAGTCTCAATTGCCTTCTCAGGGAGCCCTGGGGGTGGGGCCGGCAAAACAGGCTCTGGGATCGAACCCCCACCCCTGGCCTTGGCCCCTATACCTGCTTGCAGTGCTTTAATCCGCTGAACTATGTGGCCAGCCCTCTCTTGGCTTTTAAAAAATCAGTGCATATTGTAATATAGGACAATGCTGTCCATTTTTGGTACGTGGTATGTGCCTTTAACATGTCTTGGTCATTTTCAATCCTTTTACCATCCTGTTTCTTCCCCTTTCACTCTATTTTTAAGCATCTACCTTCTCCTTTTCTTTCATTTTTCTTCAATAATTTATGTATGTGTATGTCCTCATATAATAGACAACATATCCCCTCCCCCCTTATTTTTAGCCAGGGTCTCACTGTGTGTGCAGTGCTGACTGCCCTTGAGCTCACTGCGCAGCGCAGGCTACCTCGGTCTCACGGTGATCCTCCTCGTTCAGCCGCCCTTGCTCTGGGGTCACAGGCCTGCACCCCCGTGCCTGGCTGTCTGCTGCAGCATGTCTGTGTCTTCAGGTTGCGGCCATGATGTCCTAGGTTGGCTCGAGGCCATTTGCCTTTCACTGTCGTTTTCATTTTAGGAAGAGCCAGAAGTCACACAGAGCACATTCTGGTGCACAGAGTGGATAGGACCCGCCACGATGCTGTTACGAGTCTGCCTTTCTCTGGAACTCACTTGTAAAGATACTTGGGAAAGAGGAGTTCCTGAGTGGCTTCCGAAAGTGGCAAGGATGGTGGACTAACAGTGTGCGAAGGGAAAGGGAGTATTTTGGGGGAAGTTAGTGGCCTTTTTATTTTTATTTATTTATTTTTTATTTTAGGGGATTTTGTATTTTAGGTTTTTTTAAATTTTTTTTTTATCTTAGAGGGTCTTTTATTTTTAAATACCTTTTTAAGTTACTACACTATTTGATTAGCCCTTGATTTATGAGTTCCTGACAGCTAGAAGTCAGGCTATGGACTTGGAAATCCAGATTCGCATGCTGCTTTTGACAGGTTGGTGAGGTTGGCAGCCTTGGGCCACATTCTCATCTATCCCTGTCTGGCAGGCTCGCTCTGGCTGCTGCTCTGTAGGCCACTGGCTTCCCAGGTACTTTGCTTGCTCTGTTGCCCTGACCCAGCCAGGTAGGACTTAGTTGGCAATGTTTGCCCAGGGTTATGGGAGTATTCCTAGGAGTTTCTTGTCTGTGTTTCTTGACTCTAGTTTTTCTTGACAAGAAATTGAAATAGTTATTGGAAATACTTGAGAGAAAGAGGATTTGGGGCAAGGCTTGTCTGTGATGAGATTCTAGCTAGGTGCACAGAAAGTTGGCCCTATGACCATGGGTCTCTGCTGTCCCCTACAGAACGGACTGTCAGCTCCCCAAGGCTGATGGATGTTAGCTGTCAGAACTCCCCTTCAGAAGCTTTTTTTCATTTGAATACAACTGAAAGTCCTGTATTTAAATGATTAGGTGGGACTTAGGGCATTCACTGGCTGGCGTCGCTGATATTCTCCATCCTGGTAAAATAGGAGGGGAGCAACCCCCTTTTGGACCATGATAAAAGCATAGGACAAGGGTAATTTGCCCCATTGTACCAAGACTAAGGAAGATAACATGAATACAATGTGAAGTCAAGAATATGGCATTAGTGTAGTGTGTGTGTGTGTGTGTGTGTGTGTGTGTGTGTGTGTGTGTGTTCATATTACCCTGCCCTCTTGCCCCAAACCCCCTGTCTCCTCAAGTACTTCAATTATTTCAACAACTCCTTGTCATCTGTCTCTCTGTCCATCTGTCTGCCCATCCATCCAGTCATCTTTGGTTTCAGTGTACTAGAGGTACGTCTGGTCCTAACATCAGAAAATAGCTTCTTTTTGCCTACTTGATATTAAGTCTATTGGAAAATTTTGAAGTGAATGTTTTTCCTTTACATTCATCGAGTAGTTTTGTTTCTTTTTTTTTTTTTTTTTTAGTATTGGGGATTGAATCCAGGCCTTGCGCTGAGCTGTGTCCTCAGCCCTTCTTTTTTGGGGTGGGGGGGGCGGAACTGAGGATTGAACTCAGACCCTGGTGCTTGCCAGGGAAGTGCTTATTCCACTGAGCCATCTCCTCAGCCCCAATTTTTAAACATTTGTTTTTTTAAATTTTCAAACAATGTCTTGCTAGTAAGTTGCCCAGACTAGGCTTGAACTGTTGATCCTCCTGCCTCAGCCTCCTCAGTAGCTGGGACTACAGGCATGTACCAGATGCACAGCCTGGCACAGGTTTTATTATGAGCATGTCAGTCACTTGTGTTGTTAATAATTCATTATTTGTTACAGCCCAGCAGTGGACTAAATGTTTAAGAAAGTGTTGGCTGTCTTGACAAGTTGAAGCATGTATGGCGAGCCATTGTATTTACTGAGTGAATATCTTCAGAAAACCAATGGGCCCTGTGACGAAGGGTCCAGTCCCTAAAGCAGTAACCTCTTTTACTTTTCACTCTTGACACTTGTGGATTTCAGGCAACAGGGGTATGAGGAGATTTATTTCTGCCTTCAAACTGTAGGTTATCTTCAGTTTCATCATGTACCTGTGGGGCTTTAGAAAGTGTAGTATTAGCATATGTACACTGCACCTGTATGAGTTAATGACCAAGGTAACTGCAGCTGCAGAATAGAGAACTAGCAAGGAAGGGTGGGTTTGGACAGTTCTTTGTCTCTTCTGCATTGGATATAAAAGACTTGGGACCCAGATGGTGAAGTGTAGCCTGCCTTCAGGGAAGGCACAAATGGGGACTCTGCTTTGGTTTTCAGCCGCATCCAATTTTCCCCAAAAGATGCTACATTAGTCATTCTGCAATTCTATTCACGCCTCTGCACTACGAGAAGCACATGTGTATCTCCCACACCTTTCCATAGTTTGACTTTGCAAGTCATTAATAAAATTGCTTCCTGTGGAGCAGGTTTCCACTCCCTGCGCATGTCTGCCTGAGTCTGAGAGCTTGCATGTCAGTGAATGTGTAGCAAGCTCAGACCCTCAGGATACACACATCGGTCTCTACCCTGACCATGGATGCTGGTTACACAGCTCACTTGAAATCTTGTAGATCCCCACCAGGTCTCCCTGCTGCCACCTTTTGGCAGGTGTGGCTGTTCTTGCTGCCCTGCCTGAGGCTTAGCTGGTGTCTCATGTTTACGTGGAGCCTGGCTTTGCCCAGGAATTTGAGGCTCTGTGGTCCTGCTCAGGATGCCACAGGGCAGACTGTAAGGATATAGCAGCTGCTGTCTAGTAGGAGTCCTTTGCCACCTGCTGTACAACGTGTGAGAAAAAACTAGGATGAGTTTAAATTTTTTAAAAAAATTATTGCAGTAAAAGGTACACAACTACTAATTTTTCTCTAGATAGTCCTCTTTTGCTTTGAGCACACTTGCCCCATTGTCCTTTCTGCTTTCTGAAGGAGTTCTAGAAGTATATTTTTTTTTTGCGAGCATCTTTTGTTGAGCTGTCCGGCTTGTTCTTGATATTCTGAATCAATTCAAACGTTTCCCTTTCACAGTCATTTTGATTTTGAGGGAGAGCCAGAAGGTGGTGCCAGGTCCAGTATGTAACGTGGGTGAGGAGATGGTTTAATAGTTTTCTGAGTGTGCTTTTCTGTTAGATCGCATTTGGTAGCAGTTTTCACTGTACTTTCGATCATACCTTGTAAAGGAACAGGAGAGGACTTCCAGAACTGCTTCAGAACCCGGGAAGAGCGGGGGGTGCAGTGTCCTCAGTGCAAAGGAGCAGCATTTTGAGTGGGATGAAGGGCAGTTTGTCTTCTACCCTAACTTAAAAAATTTGTAACAGTCACTGTATACTTTGATCCTACCTTATATGTATGACCTGTGCACATCATTGTGTGTGTGTTTGGCCTTTTTTTGTTACTGTATTGAATACACAAATAAAGAATTCTAATGAATGACTGTGTACCTTGTGTCAGATAAGCCTGTAGGTGACCCAGCAGCCCTGGGGTCGCGCAGGTGAGAAATCCCAGTGCTCAGTGAGAGCTGAGAGGGCCGACCTCCATCTCAGGCTGGCCCACAGCACCCAGGCCCGAGTCTGAGAAGCTGGACCCACAGCCCGGATCTTGAGTTGCTTCGTCTGCATCGTTTTCCTTCCGCCTGCCACCTGTCTAAATATTTCTCTTCTTCAAACACACGTGCGGCTCTGGAGTGACATTTTCATTACAGGGCACAGTCTGCATTCCTGGGTGCTTTTGTCCTCTCGACTGGAACCAGGGATGTGTCGCCAGTTGCCTCGGGCCAACTACCCCTTCTCCATATATTTTTCCGGATTGTGCAATGTCCTGTGATATTTCAAACCTTATTGGCAGCGCTTGTAAGATGGGAGGGGGACTTATGTATTTTTCTCTTAAAGTTTTGAAAATAGTGCATGCAATAGAGAGAAAACTCATTAAAAGCCTTTAGCAAGTAGGTGTGGGGCATTTCTTTGGGATGCGGTGGCTGGTGGTGAGCGTGTCCTCTTCACCACGCTGTTGCTCTTTACACTTGGGATCAGTCTAAGAGTGGTTTTCAGATGGGGGTATGTTTGCCCTGCTGGGCACTTGTCAATGTGTGGAGAAGTTTCTAATAGAAACTTTGAGAGTCAGGGACTCCTGAAGCTGCCCCAGCTGCCCTTGGCCTCTCCATCTTCTTGCTTCAGCGCTGGCACTAGAGCTGTGTGCCCAGCATGGGAACATTTTTCATCATCACGATTGGGTTTGGGATGTTAGTGACATCTTGTGATGAAGGGCCAGGGCTGCTGATAAACATCTGTAATAAACAGGTAAAAGAAATATCTGGCCCCAAATATTGGAGAAGCCAAGGCTGAGAGGCTGGTCTCAAAGTGCCCGTATGACTTGCCCTGGCTGGTTAGATCAGAGTGGTGTCGGCCACAGCTTTCTGGAACCATTGTGTTTGATGACATAGAAGCAGCCCCTGTCCTGCTTTCTGCTGCTGCTGCCTTTGTCATGAGCTTGAGCCCCGAGATAGGGCATCGTTGTGAGACCTGAGATAGGGCATCATTGTAAAGATAAAAATAAACATGCTGAGGCTGGTGGAATGAAAAGACAAAGTGGATTCAGGTTTTTCTTCTTTGTACTGGACATTGCAGACGTACCTCTGGAGCTCGACTTGGGGAGGAACTAAGCCTGCTGTGCTTTACTTAATCAAAGCCCTCTCTACCACGTTTCTGGTGGTGTGACCTGCTGCTTCGGATGTGCTCCAAGATCTGTAACCATTCGAACCACCACGGTGGGATTTGATACCCAGAGCCTGTATTCATGAAGCTTAGATCATCTGGAATTTACCTGGCTGTTCTCTCCCACACTTTTCATGGATAAATGATTGGGATGAAGTTGACCTGACCAAGTTGGCAGTCTTGGTGGCAGGTGCTCTTCTAGCTACTCTGGAGGGGCAGGTCTCACAGCCAGAGTCGGAAGGCAGGGGCCACCAACAGGGAGTGAACATGTCGCCTCTGAAACTTCCAGCACTTTGGTTTTTTACTTAGAACTTCAGAGTCCTCATAGATAGAGGCTAGATGCTTGTACTGTTTTGACAGTTGTGAACGAGCTAAGGAGGGTACGTGCAGTGGCTTGAGGACCCTCCTCCATCCTTGTATCTCAGATAACACGCAGGAACACTGCTTTCCTCTTGTTTACAATCTAGCCCACAAGGTAGGAAGGGCCTTGGACCCTCCCTGAGAGGTCAGACTTAATGTCCTCTTACCCTGTTGTAGGGTGGGAGGCTTCTGTTTGTTGAATAACTCTTTTTAAAAATTAAAAACGTTTAATTATAAAAATCACAGGCTGTTCAGTGACTTACCTACTTTTACGGATGCCCTGCATATGCTAGGCCAGCGCTTCGCCACTGGCCGCATCCGGGCTCTGGCACTGTATCGGGGCACACCTGTGCTTGCTGGGCTGTGCCCCCGACCTCCAGAGCTCGGCCACCTCGGCAGCTGAGCATCTGCCATGGCAGGCGAGGCATGTTGTGATTATGGACGTCAGCTCTCTGCTCACCCTGCTGCTTGTACCCCTCCCATAAAGTTAAAGTGCCCCGTGTGGGTCAAGAAAGGCTTCATTGGTTGGTTTTCCACCTCCAAGACCAAAGCCAGCTATTCATTTAGGGAGTTTCCTGGAATTGAATTATAGCCTTTACAAGCTGTAAAGGTGGGTGTCTAAGTGGAGGTGAGTTTGGAAAAACCAGAGATTTGGTTTAAAGAGAGGAGCTACGTAGGGGCTGCCAGGATTCTTGATTCTTGGATGACAAGCCCCCCCCAATATTCTCCTGATTTAGTACAAGGTCCTGGCCTGGAGAGGTGTGTGGGGGTGTTTTTCCTGGCACCTCTTCCTCTCGGTGTCCCGTATGGTGGTTCCCTTACTTAGCTCTTCACGTCCTCTGACAGCCATGTCCTTTCCTGCTGGAGCTGAGTCACAGATGCTGGGTGCTATGGAGTTCTGACTTAATTGGGCTTTTTTTTTTTTTTTTTTTGGGTAGAGAGAGAAAAAAAAGATTCATGTGGTTTCTTGAACTCATGAATTAGTCATTAAGTTGTGTTTACCACGCTAGTGTCCTGGCAGTCTCTTCTCTGGCTGGCTGACCTCCTTTGGGAAGGATGTCTTTCTGTGCAGGCTTTCAGGAAAGGGGTGGTGGTGAGAAAATGGAACCCCCTTGGGGAGACTTTTAACCACAGCCTTCTCTCATTGCAGGAGGGTTAGGGCCCCACTTCCCAATGGCTCCTTGGGTTATCTGTTGACAATAGCTTATGCTCTTATTTTTGTGGCAGCTTAAGAGTTAAAAAAAGCTAGTCATTTGAGTTTTTCTCAGAAAGATTCTCCTCTAGAATGAACTAAATCAAGTTGGGTAATTGGGATTTCCTCACAGAGGTGATGGTTGTCAATTTTTTTTAACTAACCACAGAAACTCACATTGTCTACAAGGCCCAAAATATCAGCAATGCTATTATAGTTTTGTAATACGAGTCGAGTCTTTAGAAGGTCTTATCTACTATCCATAGTATCTTAGGGATTTTCTTTTTTCTTTTTTTGGTACCAGGGATTGAAGTCAGTATGTTACACTTGCCAGGCAGGCTCTTATGCTGCTGCGCTATCTCCCTGAGCCCAGGATGTGTACTAGTTTGGAGTTTTGAGTAATTTTGTGGTCTGTGGAGGAAGAAACCTGAGCTATTTAAGAAGTATCTTTCTGACAAGTAGGTGATAAATGACAGGGAGGAGCAACTATTTCAGCTTTGCTCTCTAGGGAAGGAGGAATGCCAGGCACATTGTTTTTGATGGAATACTTGCGATTACTTCACAATTTTAGGGGTGATCACCTCAGAGTTTTAAATTCTATCTATTAGGTTTTATGTGAGCACGGGCTGACCTTTTTTAGTTTAGATGAGTTGGTTATAAGCTTTTAGTCTGAAAGCTTGGGATGATCTCTTTTTCTTGCTGACTTTTTCAATGTAAGGAGTACTTATAGAAGTTCCTTATATGCATTAAAAATAACTTTTTGGTAATAAAAACTAGTATCTAATATTGGCCCAACCTAAGCATGGACCAGTTGTTTGAGAACTTAAAAAAAGTTTTTTGGTGTATTATCCTGTTTTCAGCCTCCCCACTGGTCTCAAGTGGTTGGCTCAGTGTGCCCAGGGTGGGGCTGGCATGGCCTCTGGTGCCGGGGATTGAACCCCAAAGCAGGCACTTAGTCTGCTGATAGTCTGGCTATCTCGCTGGCCCTTGTGAATTAAATTGTGAGCACAATTTGTATTGAACGTTGGCTGTTGGCTTAAAAACCTCCAGGTCATACTTTTCTTTTTTTTTTTTTTTTGGGCAGAACCGGGGTTTGAACTCAGGTCTTTGTGCTTGCCAGGGAAGCACTTATTCCACTGAACCATCTCCCCGGCCCTTGGGTCATACTTTTCTGTGTCTTTTTTTTTTTTTTTTTAATTTCCCTCCATGGACTAAAAGGCAGGTTTAATTGCTGAGTGACACCTGGTATTGTCATGTATTTTTGTTTCTGGCCATATTAGCTGAGCAGTAGAGGAGAATTGGGAATGTGAAGATAAGGGAGGTATTTTAATATGATATCTATGTTTTTGTTAATTTTTCTAAAGGTTAGATTGTATGGTAAAAATAAAGTATACAAACTGGAAAATTAGTTGATCAAATAAAACGTTACCTGCTGTGGTGTACACGTCCATTCTAAAATTCAGGCATCACCAATGTGATAGCATGAACATAACCTTTCGGTGATAGCTCATGTCCTGGGTGCTCCTCCCTTGCACCCGGGTGAAGGAAGCGTGACTGACTTGCTGTTTGTCTTCTTTTGCCCTTGTGACTTCTTCAATGCGAGGGTGCAGCCTGGCACCTACTGTCCCTTGGTCTTAGACTTCTCAGCTCTCGGGAATCTTCAGAAATTTCAAGACTGGCCCAGGCAGTTTCTTTAGAAATTGTCCAGTATTGGATACTTTGGTGCAGCAGCACAAATTAAGGCACTGCCTTTTGCATGTTGCAATACTTCCATCAAGGTGGCTTTTCTCACAGAGGCCGACCAACAGTCTTTTCTTAGGGGAAAAACTACTTGGTCTTCTCCCAACCCTGTTTCCTGTGACAGCTGGATTTGTTCCACCGTTTCATCATAAGGAAGTGCTGCGCCTCTCCAGTAAAGTACAGGTAGCCCGTTGCTACCTACTGTCCAAGAACCTGTAACTGGCCAGTTGAGTCCAGCCCGCAGCAGCAAGTGGCAGTGAGTGGATGAGCAAACTCACTGCCGAGCAAACGCGGCAAACAACTCAAGGGGCAACCAGAGTGGGGCGCGGTGATGGTGCAGATGTGTCTACTGTGCTGTAGAAATATGACGACACTTTTATTATGTAGTTGTTGTGGCTGAGCATACTGATCATTTAGCCTAGTTTTGGCCACCAATGCTAGTGGATGGCAGTGTGCGGTTGGTGTAGAGTTACTGTCGGCATCTTGGGTTGTCCTTCTGTTTTAGGATGGACCCTGGGGTTTGCGGTTGCAGGCTTCTTGTGTGCTCTGACGGCTTGCCCTGCCAGACAGAGGTCTGTGGATGCCACTATGTCTGTGACTGTCCACCCTGGCCACCAAGAGCAGCAGAACGGCTTGGACTGGCTTGCTCTAATGGACACCTGCTCAGCCCTACTGCTGGGAGCCTGCGTGGTGGCCCCAGTGAGCCGGTGTTGCAGGACCATGTGGTGGGGCTGGCGCTGTTCACAGACGCACGCTTCTCTGATCGCTGGCTTCCCCTGGTCACTGAGGCGCATCTTGCTTGTTAATGAGGCTATTCTGGACCCTTGGCAGACAGAAGTGGCAGCCGTTGAGCTGCCACTCTGAGGGTTCAGAGATAAACATGCAGAGTGAGGCTTCATGCAGGTGCATGTGTGTGGATCTGTGGTAGCCGCCTGCTGCCCCACGGGCACGTTGATTTCCCACCCAGCTTGCCTCTCTTGCTGAATTGGGCAGAGAAACTGGAGTGGGAATCATTTCCTGTGGGTGTGCTGATGGGCACTGTGGGGGAGCCCGGAGGCCCATGCGGGCACATTTCCCCGTTTCTAGGTCTGAGGCTGGGGAGCATTCAGGTCAGTTGCTACAGTATTTCCTGATGTGTAAATGGAATGTGTGGCTATGCCTGGCTCAATAGATGAGCCTTTTATGAAAATCAAAGGACTTTAAAAAAAAAAACAAAACTGGAAAAAAGTTGGAAAAAAATTCAACTTGTTTTTGCACATGATGTCATTGGCCTAAATTAATTTATGCATATTAAAGGAATGAAAAGATGCTTTATTGCCGCTGACCAGGAGGGGGCTGGTGCTTTGCAGGTGCATCAGCGTCCAGGTGGGGGCTGCCAGGTACCACCTCATCCAGCCTCCCCGGGATGGGGCAGATGTACACAGCGCAGCCTTTGTTCATTGTCTTCCTATTGCAGTGTGTAGAAACTGCGCTCTACTTAGTACAGTGCTGGGTTAGGAATGGAGATACCTGGATTTACTCCTCCTCCACCTGTTTGAAAAGAAATTTGGGCCAGTCCCAATTTCCTGTGTGTGCTAGTGGAGGAGGGGAAAAAAAAAAAAAAAAAGGGAGAGACAGGCTGACCTGCTTCTGCCTGAGGGAAATGAACCCCTGCACTGAGGAGAGGGGAAGATTGTCTGAGTTCCCATAGGGAAAACCATCTTGGACCACCCGGATGTTCAGCAGGCGCATTCTTAGTTTTCTGTTGATTTTCTTGTCCCTTAACTTCTTTAGTCCTTAATTTCTGGAGGCTCATTGGCATCTCTGCTAAACCATATCCACTTTTTTTCCCATTATGTATGTGAAATTCAGCTCCATTACTAGAGAGGTTTAAAATAGTCCTCCCTCCAAAAAAAAAAAAACCCCTCATTTTTTTTCTCTGTCATATTTTCTGAGCCAGTGGAAGGAACATGTGGGGACAGCTGAGGTCAGCTCTGCTCAAACTATCGTGCGCTAGAAGAAGGAGGCCTTGGTCAGTGACTCCGCAGGGGCTGTGGAGAGACTTGAGTAGAAGAACACACTGGAACAACGCAGCACAGACGCCCCTAGTGGGTCTTCCCTCCCCCACTTGTTTGCTGGGACAAAGCTCAGCCTGCTTCAGACTAAGGAATGGATGTGCTGAAAGTCATGTGCATGTGATTTTACGGTGATCAGCTGTGCCAAAATGTCCAAGTCACCCCCGAGTTGTACATAGCAACCCTGAAGAGTGGGTGTTCTCAGGCAGCCAGGCTTTCCTGGTTCAGCTGAGGCTTTATCTGGGGACCATTCATTTTCAAGCATGCTGGAAATCTTCCTAAGAATGCACGAATAAGCCTGGGCGGGTGCCCAGTGAGTGTGCTTTCCTAGTCTTTGGTTGAGGGTTTTTTTTTTTTTGCACGTGCATGTGTGTTTAGCATTTCAGGGCTTTTGATAAATTTTTTTCTTTGGAGATCTGTATGTGATTGAGCTGATTTTGAGGTTTCCCTTGAACACTTTGCATTAGAAAATGACATCTCAGGCCGGTGAGATAGCTCAGTGGTCTAAGTGCCTGCTTAGGCAAGTTTAGGTAAAGCACAGGGATCCAGGTTTGATACCCAGCACCACATGCTGGGCCAGCCCTTCTCCCAGGGTGGGCTGAGCTGGTCACACACACAGAAAAGAAAAACAGAACATCTGTTTTTTCTCATGCTTTTTTCTTACTGATTTTTCTCTAAAAAGTAGCAAAAAATTTTAGTTATCTTATGGTTCTGTAATTTGTTCTATAAATGGAGATGTGTAATTGTGAAGCAGTGAATTTGGTTTGGGTAGACCCGTGAAGTAAGTGAAATTACTTTTTTTTTCCTTCCTCTCCTTCTCTCCAGGAATTGTGGTCTTTACCTTTCTCTTTTCCACTTCCATTCAAGCCTGTTGTCAGCAAATTCTTTTATGCTATTTTATTTTATTTTTTATTTTTTATTTTTTGGTGGAACCGGGGATTGAACTCAGACTCTTGCACTTGCCAGGGACGTGCATATTCCACTGAGCCATCTCCCCAACCCCTATACTAATTTTATGACCTTAACTTTATGTCACCCTCATGAAAATGACTTCAGTAACCTGTTATCTCTTCTAGAAGTACAGTTGAAGCTTTGCCTGTTTTTGAAGTGAGAGGCTTACTTTGCTGCAGGAGGAGTTTAGATCCTCTAAGACTTTAGTTAGGGTGTTTTTGGTTGTGCTCTTTTATATGAGTGTGATGTGGTTATTATTCAGGTCAGAAAGTGTTTGATACTGTGCTAAATGGAGACTCGAAAGTTTCACCATCAGTTATACAAGCAGTGTGTGGTGGTTAAACTTGTTGGTGCCAACTTGACTATACTAGGGGCAGGAGCTATTCCTGGAATTGATGTAACACGCTTTTGGGTGTGCCTGAGAGGGTCGTGGAGGCCTGGCCTTGGGTCCAGCTCTGGCCCCTGGCCCCTCTCTTTCTGCCGCTGTTGCCCCACACTGTTTCCTGGCTGTGATGAGCTGGGCATCTTTGCTCTGTCACATTCTCCTGCCATGATGGTCCTACCTTGGTGCCAGCTGACCATAGGCTCAGCCCCATGAGACTGTGGGCCCCATTAGGCCTCCTGTCCTTTAAGTTGTGAGTGTTGGGTATTATGTCCCAGCTATGGGAAGCTAAGTAATACACAGTGTTTGCATTTTCACTGGGTTTTATTGAAATTTTGAAGGCTTTTTCTCTAGAATTTCTTTCTTTTTTCTTTTTTTTTTGTGGAACTGGGGATTGAACTCAGGGCCTTGTGCTTGTCAGGGAAGTGCTTATTCCACTGAGCCATCTCCCTGGCCCCTAGAATTTCATTTTTGGAAGCAGGAATTTCTTGTTTGCCATGTATATAAGAGGATAATTTGACCAATATTGCCGCTTATGACTCTCACAGCATGCCTACTGGTTTCTTTGTAAGTTGAAATTGAAAAAAAAAAACCAAAACATAAACAATGTATTTGAGGTAATTGCCAATTACCACAGAACAGTAAGTACTAATACCAAGATCCTGTATACCTTTCCCCAGTTTCTGCAAAAAGGGACATATTATGTACCATATTACTCTGTTTCCTTTCCAAATTCAGTAGGTCTCACATGCACTTATATGCATATATATGTGTGTTTACTTCTGTGCAGTTTTATCCCATCGAAATTCTTGAGTTTCCTACCATATACTTCAGAACAGGACCTCCAGGATCCAAGTGTATCCTTTTATAACTGCAGTCAGCTCCTTCCCTCCACTCTCCAAACCCAGTCTCTGACAACCACTAATTCTACATCTCTGTAATTTTGTTATTTCAAGTCTGCTCTATAAATGGAATCATAAAGTATGTAACATTTTGAGATTGGTTTTTAACATGTTGCCTATTTTTAACTGCTCCCAATCCTTGCAACAACCATGCAAGTGAGGCTCATGAAGTCTTTTTCCTGAGTAGTAAAGAGGCCTGCCCTAGACTACACTGCTGGTAGGCTGGCCCCAGGGGGAGCCCAGGCTCTCCTTTCACCTGTCACTGGCCTTTCTTGATGCGTTCCCATGCTCAGTTCTCCTTATATGTTCAGTTGTTTTCTGTTGTAGTTGAAGTAAAATTTATGTGTTTCTTCTCTTTTATATCATGTGTGTGTGAGTGTAGTGTGTAGTACTGGGGAATGGATCTAGGGCTTTGAGTATGCTAGGCAAGAACTCTTCCACTGAGCTTGAGAGCCTATCTTAACTTTTGAGGGGGAAAAAATACATTTGGCCACATTATATTGGAAAGTCAGAGATCAGTGAGTTTATGTATGTATGTATGTATTTTGATGTATCTGGTGCAGAGTCTTACTCGCAGTTTGGACTCATAGTGACACGGCATGTAGTGCTGGGGATTGATCCCAGTCTCTGCACTTGTCTAAGCAGGCGCTTAGTCCACCGAGCTATCTCACTGGCCCTTGAGTGTGGTGCATTTCTGGTTCAGTTCTGTTTTGGACTCTGTCAGAGTCCTACTTTGGTGTCCCTCTGTGGATACCTTTTTACCTTGACACTGAAGTACAGGTGGCTGTCATGTAGGGAGCAAAGATGGTTTTTTGCTTGCTCTTTTGTACACCATTTCTTCAGCCCACACAGAGGCATTTTTGGCTTGCTGCATACCCAAGTGTATTGTATGTCATAGGCCAGCTTTAGTTGCTGTGGTGCTAAGTATTCCCAAGAGCCCCTGGGGCCCAACCCTTTGCCAGCAAGAATGGGGGGAAGGAGCAAAACATGTCTGCTACTGTGAGTCACAATAGTGCCAGATTCTCAGTAGTGGAAAATAAGCCTTTTGAGATTTCTATATAGGATGCAGTTTTTAACAATTAGGAAATGGCAAAAGGTAAGTTTTATGGATTATTAGCATACCTTCTTCTCCTCTTTTTTCAGCGCCTTTGACCTAGCTATCCCTTGGCAGGGAAAACTCTTTCCCAGGATTTTGGCATGGTTTGGGTCTCTCCCTTGTTTCCAAAGATTTCACACCATTTTGCCTTTCCTTGGTGCTTTTCCTGATATTTAAAATTGTACTACCCTATGCCTCCTCTGTTCTTTTTACTGTGTTTTTCTCTCTTGCAGTTACCCTGTTTTCTTTTCCTTTCTATGTTTTCTTCCTGCTAGAATGTGAGCCACTGAAGGGCAGAGGATCTTAGTTTACTACTATATCTTTTGCATCTTTAGAGTAGTGTCTAGTAGGTAAATGTGCTTAACAGATATTGTCTGAGTAAAGGGATGTTTTTAGGAGTGATGAGCCACGGCTCTTTTACAGGACACAAGAGTAATTGTGTATGTACACATTATTGGTAAGATGCTCCTCTAAAAATGATTGAGTCAGTTTAGTACAGATGTGTCCTTTGCATGCCTTAGAGCATGCTTCTAGGAGTGGGTTTTCCAATGGAAAATGATCGACACTGGGGAGCTCTTTGAGAGGGAAAGGAAATTAAACCAGCAGATCTAGGTAATTGAACCTTACAAACTATCCTAGAAATGTTTATGCTTCTGCCAAATTGAAGTATGAGTTAAGGGTTTGCAGAACCACCTGTGTAATTACTCACATTAGCATGCTAGTAAGGGTTTGCCGAGCTATACTCTTCAATTTTGCAATGAAAGTATTTTCACATGTTGGCTGCTACTGTGAAAATTGGTTTCCCTCCTACACTGGAAAAAGCTAGGGCTCCTGTTTGGGTGGAGTGTGGTCTCAAGCCTTATGACATCTGCTTTCTTGATGGAAGTGGGATCTAAGGTGGAAATAAAATTTTGCTTTCCATTTCTTCTCTTGGGGCTGTGTTTGTTAGGGCAAGGAAGAGAAAAATAAATATTGCTCTGGGGATACTTAGGCAATCTATGCTATGGTTACAAAAACTGTCTTACCTTTGACAAGGCTGGGTGCTGTGGCGGAAGCTGGGGGTGGGGCCCAGGCTTGCTCCTTTTGGGGTGTTCTAGTAGTTTAGATGGGTGTAGAGGGCAGCACCAGTGGAGCAGCTGGGAGCTGGGTTGCTGTTGTGCTGAGCAAGGCCTTCCAGGGTAGAGGCAATACCTGATTCCCCAGGGTCCCCAGGACTCACAGGTGAGTGTGGTATGCTGTGTGTGCCTTTCCTGTGGTTAGGTCCTGTATGAATTAAAAGTGAGTAGGCAATAATCCTGAGAATCTTCAGCAGGTTTTTGAAACTAGCAGTTAATTGGTAGGATTCTCACTCTGACTAACTATGCTGATACCTGTGAACTAAACAACTGCACTGAAGAGAGCAATGTATAATACTAGGGCCATGCTTGGAATGCCTGTCATTCTGGTCTTCTAAATATGTACTACTTCTAATGTCATATCAATATCATACTATCAAGTAAATGTTTGTTTAAAAAAAGGGTAATAAATGAAAACAAGAGACAACAAAAAAATGTCATAGGACTGTCCTGCTACAATGTTGGATATGGTTAGATTTCTAAATTTCTGTGTAACAATATGAAATTGTTTATTTCTATTTTTAAAAATATTTATTCACATTCTGTCGGGACTAAAAGTTTAATATATCAATGCTTGATGGAAAATACCTGTTCCATTTTATGTCTAAGATGTTTGATATTCTGACAGATACTGATGTTAAGCTCAACTGCCTATGTTATAGGGTAATAATATCATTAAGCTTCTCTTCTGGAAGGTTAACAACTTAAGTTTGGGGGCCAAAATTAGAGAAAAAGAAGGGCTATGAGGGTAGCTAACATTTTGGCCTTAGCCATTCGAAGTCAGTGAGGACTCAGAACATAAGAGAACCTGTACTATAACATCATGTAACTCATTGGTGTGTCAAGTTTTCTAATCAAGGAGATTATGGGGCCACAGAGGAAAGTGATTGATGATATGTAATGTGCCTAAGGAGAGTCCCATGGAGAGAAAACATTCTCTCAGGCTTTCACAGAGCAAATTGGCTAAGCTATGGCCATGACTCATCCACATGGCTGACACTGACTAAGGATCTACAAACTGCAGCACAGGGTTTCAGGCTAAGTCCTGAGGGGATTTGACTGTCCTTGGCAGATACAAAAGTTACATTTCTTATTATATAAATCTTGCTTTATTTTGGTCTTAACCATCCAGCACAAAAAGCTTTACAAAGCTCAAGTCAACAACTGACATTACCAGTCGACTCTACGGGTAACCCACTACAATTATGGACTACTGGACTATATTGGATTATTTTGATGTATTCATGCACCTATAATATCTAAATGGCAACGGAATAACCATCTCTGACAAAACTAAAGCAAAAAGGGGTCTATAAATAGGACCATTTTGTAGTGAAATACACACACACACACACACACACACACACACCTGTATATACAAAATAGGATAGATATAAGCTACTTTCTCTTAATTCAGTGAGAAGAAAGATTTGTACTAATAGTGTTTAGACAGGATATCATGTCTGCATCTTGTATTGTGAATAACTACTACGAAGGCAACAATGTGCAGTGTATTAACTATTGTAACTGTACAACTAACCTGTCTTAAAACTGTGTCATAGCAATTTGTTTCTCAATAAAATTAATAAAAAAATAAAAGTGACTAGGAGAATGAGGGTTGGAGACGCAAGGGTTATGGGAAACTATTGAAGCAATGCAGAAGGGATTGATACTGGACTTTGTAACAAGGCCCTATGTGTCAGCATTTGACTCCCAAACAGCTGCACTTTTATTGTTTATAGACAGCTTCAGATTGCTCCTCCTGTGCCAGATTTAGACTTTTTATGTCAGCCGACCACTCAGAAAAACCTGGGCACTTAGGGAACAGGGAGTAGAATAAGCACTTCTCTGGCAAGCACAAGGGCCTGAGTTCAATCCCTGGTTCTGCCAAAACAAACAAAACCCCCGGCACAACAGTGAGGGAAATTCAGACAGTTCCATCATTTGTAATTGCCTGATGCTTGCCAACATGGGCTGGACATCTCTCTGTTTGATAATGGCATCACAAAATTTAAATACTTAATAGAGATCAGACACTACTGTCTTAATTTCTGAAAAGCCCTTACCTGACCTTTTCCTAAGGGAAATGAGCCATTTGAATTACTAAAATCACACCTTTTCCGTTTCTTGAAATAATTTCCATTTCCCTACCCTAGCAAAATAGGCCGTTGCAGAGGTTGAGAAAGAATTATAAAGTTGTGTGGGCGAAGGTTGCCTGGTGCATCACTCTTAAAACTCACTGAGCGGATAGCTAGCGTGACACTTCCTACGGAGCACCAGCTGCATACAAATGAGTGTTTTCAGTCAGTTCTAGGAGGGAAGACAGAGGTGACACAGCAACCTCATAGAATGCTGGATGCAGAATGATACGGGCTCCCCAGTAATGCAGCAAATGCCTGCTGGTTCTGTGACCCTTCCTATGAAAATGTGTACATCCCACACACCTTTAGGGACCTTGCTCCACACTTCAGGAATAGCTGAAATATCTAGATAGAGAAATAATGCAACTTTGGCATGTCTGTAATCTTGCTGTACTTTAATGTAATAAATGTTTTCAGCCATGCGTATCATTGCCTCTCTTCCTAGACTCGTGTTTGTTGGCCAAAAATACTGTAGTTAATTAGTTACAATATGTTGTATCAACCAGTGCACTATCTGGAATGATGCAATTATTGATTTACAGTGAAGAATTACAGCGAAGCAGTTCTATTAAGAGGGGTTGTCATTTGCAGTTTCAGTGAGGAAGATTTCATGCTGTCCTATTTGCCAGCTGTTTTGAATTGAAAACTCCATACACGATGATACAATGGGTCTTTCTAGTGGAGTGCAATTGACCAAGTCTGTCTGCCTTTGTAGAAGGACCTTGTAGGCTAAGTAGAGCAGTTAGTCTGGTGTTACATGGGACCTTCCTGAGATGGGAGATGGGCCACTGGGTGGATCTGACTGGGGTCCTCTTCTTAGGAGTCTCACACAGGAAACTCATTATGCACAACGTGGTGTTGCCCAGGGAGGGAGCCTGTGCCATTCGTGCCATCAGAGAAAGGCCCGGAGCTTCTGCACCCCTTTGACTGGTTGTTTGCGAGGCTTCCTTGTTGTTGAATCAAATGCTCTGTTTTGATGTTTTCCCTAAGATGGTTCAGAGCTTCCTATAGCTGATTCTGGTTTATTCAGCTGCTTGACACCTGTTCCCGTGGCCTAGCTGCTGTGGTTTGAGAGCACCACAGCCACCTGGGCCCAGCTTCTGCCCTCCCTGCCTCTACTCAGCTGCCACCATTCCTGGAGATGCTGCTGATTGCTCTCGTGGTTCACAGTGGCCCCTTTTACCAGAAGAGCTCTCCTAGGTGGAGAACTGGCCCTGTTATTGACCACTACACTCGGTTTACCAAGATTGCTTTGGAGTGTGCTTTGTGTGGTTGGGTGTTGATTTCTCTCCTTGACTTTGAGGCTTGCAGGGACATTGAAAGGGGCTGTCACACTAGGCAGCTGTGGTTTACCTGCCCACCCAGCCCCATTGTTTGAAAGCTGCAAGTGTGTCAGGAAGCATGCAGTGGGAGGCTGGTTGGTGGAGTGCGCTGCTTACTGTGGGTGCTTCCTCTGTCCAGGGAGGTGGTTCTGGCCTCATCTCCCTCCATAGGTGCCACACCCATAGGGAGCTGTTGTGCATGTCACTCCTTTGGTGCTCACCCAACTGCCTCCAGCGTGCCCCCAGCAAGTTGTTGGAGTAAGCATAAAAACAAGCACATTAAACTCGGAATAAAACACTTGAGTTTCTATCTCCTTGCCAACCATCTCAGAAAACAGTTATAAAGTATGTATGAATATAATTATAGTAATTAAATATTAGAAACCAGCCTAGTAGGGGACCTTCTTAATGCTTCTGTGAGTTGGTATTTTCATTCCAGGTCGGGAATCTATATGGCTTCCTTTATTCCTCATGACCTTCATGGGAGGGGGGTGTTGGTAAAGGACAGGAGGGGATTCATACTGACCACAGTGCCAAGCATCCAGAGGAACTTTCATTTTACACATGCATGCATGCACACATGGAGCGGACTAGCCTTTTTAGTGTGTATATTCACTTGTTAAGTATAAAGGCACAAATAGCTTGACTAGTAAAAAGTGGAAAATAAGTGTAAGCCATCCGCATGGTACACTGCTACAAAGAGTAAAAGCCAGAAGTATTTTGTCATTTGATTGCTCTGATGGAGCCCCACAGTCCCTGCGTTTGTGTGGGCTGACAGAGTCCTGATGTCTGTCTTGTAGCTCCACCACCCTGGTAGGCTGTTTTAAATTAGGAAGTAGAAAGATTCAACTTTAGTGGAGGGGTGGACCAGGGTTTGCGACACCTGTGTTTATTCACTAAGCCGGCTTTATGGAGTGCCTTCCGGGTGAGAGGCAGGGTGTAACTTGGGGACGTTAGCCTTGGCATCACACAGATCCCAGTGGGAATGCTGGCTCAGCTACTGTGGACTCTGGCCTCCGGTACCAGTTAGAAGTCTGTTTCCTCATCTGTAAAGCTGGAATATGGTGATCATGTCTACCTGTGGGGTTATTCTGAGAAATGAAAGCATGCAGTGTCTTTCTGTGTGCTCTTTGGTGTTATAGCTGCTATTTTTTTTGGCGGAACGGGAGATTGAACTCAAGCCTTTGCGCTTGCCAGGGAATAGCTTATTCTACTGAACCATCTCCCCAGCCCCTAGAGCTGCTATTGACTTGGCCACTGAAGTGTACAGCGTGGCTCCTGCCTTACAGGGCCTAAGAGTCCAGTGGGGCTGGAAGATGGGTCATGAGGAAAAAAGGCCACATAGATTCCTGACTTGGAATGAAAATACCAACTCACAGAAGCATTGAGAAGGTCCCCTACTGAGCTGGTTTCCAATATTTAATTACTATAATTATATTCATACATACTTTATCACTGTTCTCTGAGGTGGTTGGCAAGGAGATAGAAACTCAAGTGTTTTATTCCGAGTTTAATGTGCTTGCTTTTATGCTTACTCCAACAACTTGCTGGGGGCACACTGGAGGCAGTTGGGCGAGCACCAAAGTGTTGCGGAGAGAGAGGGACCACACCTACCCGGTGGTGTACGGGAGAGACTCTGGAAGGGTGAGACTGGGGTCATGGTGTTGGACACAGCCAGAGGGGGCCATTCCTGTCTCTGCAGGTGGGTCTGTGCGCTGTGGTACAGTGGAACCAGCTGGGATTTTGAACTTGTCACAGTTTTCTCAGAAGCTGGTGAGACCTCCAGCTGGCTTTTGGCACTAGGAGCTCGGTGGGCTTCCATGGCCCTGCTTCCTTTGGTCACGGAGGGCTGGTCAATGTGAGCCTCCTATACCCGAGTAGGCCCAGGATAGGGTACAAGGCCCTGTTTTCTGCACACAAATTCCACTGAGTCTTCTGTACACAGCGCTGGGATGCCCCCACTGTGCCCAGCCCCTGCTACTCCCCCTCCTCTGTGTCCCCAGGGGTACTTTTCAGCAGTCACTTTTCAGTCTGGTTAAGCAATCCAAAAGGTTCATTTACTTTCTACCATTCCTTTTCTTTAATATTACCCAGAATTCGTTTTGTTAAGCAGTGCATAAGGAAAAAATCAAGATGTTCTGTGACTTCATATCCTAATTCTGTTTTGTTTTGGGGAATCTTTTATGTAGACTGTTCTTCAACTCACTGTGTAGCCCAGGCTGGCCTTGAACACGCTGCTGTCCTCCTGCCTCAGCTTCCCAAGAGTGCTGGGATTTCAGGAGTGCGCCACCATGCCCAGCCTTGTCCTGCTTCAGTTTTTCGTAGCCTAAAAATGTGCTAGCAGTGTTTCCTTTTCTTACCTCTGTGGAATCCCTTCTACTCTCATAGGACTCCCAAAGACCTTAAGCGTATCACAGAGTATGTTAGGTGGCAGGAAAGGATTTTTATTTTTAGCCATTGGGATTATATGTCTTTAGTGGCAGATCTTTGGTAGATTTCAAGTGCAGAGAAAACCAGAGCAACCAGAGGGAAGCAGCACATTTATCTTGTAAAATGACATTTATTTATTGGCTGTTTGGCATTACACTTTATCCTAAAGCAGGGAGCAGCAAACTTTCTATTCAAGGGCCAGACAGCAAATATTCAGGCTTAGCAACTGGTTCTCTGCTGCAAGGATGCAGATCCACTGTTGCAGGTGAAAACACTCTAATGCAAAATGCAAGCAGATGTGCAGGGCTCCTGTAAGTAAGTAAGTAAGTAAGTAAATAAATAAATAAATAAATAAAATTTTATTTATAAAAATAGAAGGAACCAGAGTTAGGCCCCTGCAATCCTGCACTGACTCTTAAATGAGAGAGGGATTTTGTTCACTTGGCAAGGTAACTGGAAATTACAATTAGATAAATACAAAATTTTCAGATAATGCCACAATAGACTGAAAAAATGATGATGATGATGATAATTTTATTTCACTTTCCAGGGTTTTAGTTACCCAGGGTCAACTGTGGTCCAAAATTCTAGATGTAAATTTCAGAAATAAACCCATGTGGGATTACATGCCATGTGTGTCCCTCCTGAAGCCTTGGTTTGTCATGCTTGGCCTCTCTGGATGTGAGCTGTTCCTTTGTCCAGTGTCTCCAGGTTTCTTCCCCACCCACCCATTACTCACTTATTACCTGTCTTGATTACCAGGTTGACTCTGGCAATATCGCATGCTTTGCATCCCAGGAATTCTTCTTCTTCTTCTTTTTCTTTTTCTTTTTTGAGTGGGTAGAACTGGGAATCAAACTCAGGACCTTGCACTTGCCAGGCAGGCACTGTCTGCTGAGCTACATCCCCTCTGCATTCCAGTAACTCTTATTTTACTTAATGACAACCCATAAGCATCAGATGCTGACAGTTGTTACTACTATATCATGATAGTTGTTCCATTTTATTTTTAGTTATTATTTTTAATCTCTTATGCCTACTTGTACATTAAAATTTGTGGTTGTTTGTATGAAAAGGGGGAGCATAGATATGTATATATATATATCATACATACCATATGTAAATGTAAGTATATAAATATATAGGATATATATTTATACATACATACATGCATGCATACATGGGGGATTTCAATATATCCACTATGAGTTTGTGCCTTTTTTGAGGGTTTAGCTATATAGTGCAGGCTCACTTTGAACTTGCTTATAAAACCCAAGCTGGCCTTGAATGTACAGTAGTCCTTCTGCCTCAGACTCCTAAGTGCTGGGATTACTGGGCACTACCACTCCCAGCTAAAATGTTTTCACTGCTGGAGAACTGAACACCAGACTTAAGGTGAGGAGTGCTCTGCTATGGAGCTATAGTGTCAGCTCCCACTGTGGGTTTTGAATTAAACTTCATGTTTGAGAGTGAATTTGTAAATAAATTTGGAAATATCTCTATCTCTATCCATATCCCTATCCATATCTGAGACCTGAGGTTCAGATCAAGCCTTTCTTCGTTAGCAGCCATTCCCAGAATGTCTTCATCCCGTAAGGCATTGCAGGTTTGCAAAACCTTCGATGTAAGACTTTCTGTTTGCAGCTGGAATCCACATTTTGTAACTCATTATTGCCAAATGTGCTCATGCCTTGGACCAAATCAAACATGTAACCCCGGTACCAAGAAACCTTAAGGCAAAGTGAGTGCTTGGAGGTGCACGTATCTTTTTTCCCATGCTACTCCTAGTTTGTTGGAGAGCACTGCACTTGTTTCACTTTCTTTGTGTTGGAGAATATGTGCTGGAAAAGTTTACAAATGATGAAAATATTTTCTACCTTGATTGTCAAAAGTTCCAGTCTTAATGATCTAAGAGATTGTGTTCACAGTCCTTTACAGTTTTTAGTCCCTTTAATTCATTGGTTTTGTTCGTATGAGTTAAGCCTCTCAACATAAAAAAGACCCACTAGATTGCAGAGGGCTATATTTCCATAGTGTAAGCAATTACCCACTTTTGTCTAGCAGCCTGCCAGAGGGATATTTTTTGGGTCATGGAGGAGACTTGCTGTTCTGGCTGTTGCAGATTGAGTGGGTCTGTGATCTGTTTGTTAACACCATGCCCAACCCCAAATGTCTTGGTTTTTCCAACAACCAGCTCTCTAACTGAGACACCAGGAGGGCATCCAGGGCGGAGTTCAGCTCTGACACTACCCACTCTAGTTCATGGAGACCCCACAGGGTAAGAGCTTGGACTGATAAGACTGCTGCACTGTGGAGGCCATGTGTAAGTGGACTTCCAGACTTCTGACCTGCTGATTATGGTTCCTGAAACTGTCTGTCAGGGACATTGATTTGTTGGAATGGCTAGCAGAACTCACACTCACTTTACCTACAAGACTGGTACATGATAAAGAATCAGTTTAGGATCAGGGTAAGAGTGCACCGCAGGAGGAAGACACAGGAGAGGGCTCTGGAGCCTCCCTCAGCTCCGTGTGTGCACAGACTTGAGTTTTTATGGAGGGTCTATCACAGTCACTGCTGATTACATCATTGGCTATTGGAGCTTATGTCAGTTGTCATCCGTTATCTCCCCAGAGACTGAGAGCAGGGATACAGAAAATTTCCTCTTTGCAGGCACGTGGTTGGCTTTTATGATTACCACCAGCTCTTGTCCTCAAGCAATCTAAAGTCCACCAGGATTCATCTTACTGGCCTGAACTCATGTGTAATTGAACAAAAAATGATATTCCCTTTCTTGTACCTGTCTGTCACTCAGGTAATACTGTGGACTTTAGAAGTTGTATGCCAGGAACTGGGGCTAAAACCAAGTCCATGCTACTTATTGTACTCCGAAATCAAGTGAGGTTGGGGGAGGGAAGAAGAGGGGGGGCAGTTCTCCTGGAGGAAGGCCCTGAAATCCAGGTGGGTGTGGTGGGTGTGACTGTGACCTAGCAGAAGTGCAGTCCTTTGGTTTCTGTGAAGTAATTTATTGCACAGGTGCCTGTGCATCTGGGAGTGGGGACCTTAGTGGCTAAGATTTCATTTCCATGCAACAGATTATCAGAGATTTAAGGGTCAGTCTGTGAGTAGGGTAGTGAGATAAGAAAGTAGAGCTGCTGAAATGGGGAGGGGAGAGAGGTGGGAGAGGGGTGACCAGAAACATCTGGGTTTGGTGGGTGCAGAAGGCTTTCACCTTGGAGACCAAGGAAAGCATTTCATCTATCTCATGTGTTTTAGAAATGAACAGTAAAAAGAATATATTTCAGATGTACACATAAATTATCCTAAATTGTGAATACTTTAAAGAAAAGTTATTAGTGATTGTATCTCTACTATCTTGCAAAATACTCAGCACACAGTAGGTTTTCACTAAGTGTTTACTGGATGGTTGGGTGGGTGAATGAACAGGCAAATGAAGTAATATTACATCTGTCTGAGAGATCATAAACACCTGTGCTTTGGAGAATAACAGTTTTAGACTTGTCAAGAGAGAAGGAAGAGAAATCCAGGAGGGTTACATAAAAATACTCTCCATTATTAGCTGTGATTACAGAATTGATTGTCATGGAAGCAGTGTCTGCTGGGATCTTTACCTTATGGACTCTCACTGTGGTGTGGGCCACCCTATCTTCCTGAGCATGGGGAGGTGGGGTGGTTGCTTTGTGTTTGTGGATTCTCTGCTCTAGAGGACACGGCCTGAAAACTGGGTTTGCAGCAGGTGGCTTTTAGACTGTGCTGAGGAAAGCAAACAGTTGTCTATGCAGCACCATGTAATGACACACAGCCCCCTCCTGGTGGGCATGAGAGACTAACCAGCACCCAGAAACACCTTAGCCAAGGCCACTCAGCAGTTTATTACCATGAGTGGCACCACAGAAATGACTGCACAGAAAATGACTATGGCTTTTTGAAGTGAAGCTGACACTTTTGGCCTGAGAGGTCTGGTGTTGCTGCTTACCCGGGATCTCTGAGCATGAATATTCCCAAAAGTACAGAGGAAGGGTGGCTGCTGGCCTGGGTTGTGCTGTCCCAGAGTGGTGATGTTGTGTCATCATGCCCAGCTCCTGCATGGAGAACATGACCCAGGCATAAAGGGTGAGGACGATAAGGGTTTATTTTTCTTGTTTGCTTGTTTGATGGAGCTGGGGGAAGAGTCTAAGGCCTCATGCATGCTGAGCAAGTGCTCTACTGCTGAGCCATATCCCATGCCCAGCCTTCATTTCCTGAAAGCACAAATTCTGAAATCTCAGGTCTTATAAAAGGACTGGTTTGGACCTCAGCATGCTGGTGAGATGTGGGGAAGTCTATGAAGGGTACTAGAGCAGTTGAGAGGTGTGATTGTATTTGTGCTTTAGAAGATTTCCTGTGCCAGGGAGTGGATGAAGTGCCGCAGGGACTGGCTGTTCATCTGTGGATTTCACTTAGTGAGGCTTATTGAGCACCTACTCCTAGGTGTTTGGAATTTCTTTTCACAAAAGATAAAGAGAAAAATAGCAACACTCGTTTCTGATTGAGTAATGTCAAGTAAATTGCAATTTGCTGGATTTAATTGTGGTACTTTATTTTTTTTATGAATTTTATTAAATAAACAACGAGACAGTTTCAAAACTGATTAGTAGGGCAGTTTCAATAATTAATACATTGCATATTGTTATCTTTCTAATGGTTATTCATAGTATAAGATGCAGACATGATATCCTGTCTAAACACTATTAGTACAAATCTTTCTTTTCATTGAATTAAGAAAAAGTAGCTGTATATCTATTCTATTTTGTATATACAGATACAAAATGATCATTTGTATCCCCCTTTTTTGTTTAGTTTTGTCAGAGGTGGGTATTCCATTGCCATTTAAGTATTGTATGTGTGTGAATTCAGCAAAATAATATAATATAGTCCAGTAGTCCATAATAGTAGTGGGTTATCTGTAGGACTGGCAATATCAGAAGTTGTTGACTTGAGCCTTTTACAGCTCAGCATATTAATATGGCTTTACTTTTTGTACCTCCTTTTTATACTTTTCTGCTAGATGGTTAAGACCAAGATAAAGCAAGACCTATATAACAAGAAATGTAACTTTTGTATGTGTCAAGGTCAGTCAAATCTCTTCAGGATTTACCCTGCAACCCTGTACCACAGTTTGTAGATCCTTTGTCAGTGTCAGCCATGTGGTAATTATGGTACTTTGGAAGATGTGTTTATGGGTTTGTGGATGCTTTGACTTGGGTTTGGGGTCAATCAAGCATGCATGTGAAAAATAGCCTCATCCATGATGCAAGTTAGAAAGCTTTTGCATCCACTGCTGAGCGTTTGTAGGGCTGAGTATTTCATTCTCGTCTCCTTGTTACCTCTATTAGCATGCGGGAAGCAGGGAAAAGAGAGAAGCTTCAATCTGACCTGCTCCTTATCAGTGGACTCAATATAGTAGGTGATGAAATTAGTGTGCAGTTTTCCAAGTTAGGCTGCAGATGGTCTCTGAGCCTGTTCTTGTACCTCTTGCTTTTTCTTAAGCATTGGTAACTTGCTGTTCAGATATGTCTGGTGGGAATGTGTGCCCACACACGCTAGGTGGTGAGGTTATCCTTGCAAGGTTGGTGTGGGCAAATAGCCTGAGAGGATTCAAACATATAATACTACTACTTATCATACTAATCATTTGCAGTATCAAAGCTATTGCACTCGTGTGATTTGAGGACATAAACATTTATTTTATTTGTAATCTAATATCTTGTTACGTAAGCTTTGTTAAAAATAGTTTAGAAGTAGCAATTTTAAAACAAAAACAATAATAAAAATGGCAGCCCGGGCAATTTAACAATATCTTGTGTCACCATGAAAGAGGCACAAGGGACATAGCTTTGTGCTCAGGCTCTGGGTTTAGTGCCCTATACTGAAAATTAGATAAAACAGAATCCCCCAGGGTGTTGGAGAGGACATAGTACTCACTTCATAAACAAGGCCCTATGTCCAGCACATAGTAGGTATTTCATAAATACTGGCCGTGTTACTGATTTATGTTTGAATATTAATCAGGATCTGCATGAAATTAACAGGCCATGGGTGAAAACTATAATAATGCCAGATAAGACAAGACAGAGAAATAGATCAGAGTGCTGTATGATGTTAACTTTTATTTCTTGAGATAGAAAGAAAGCTTGACCAGTGAGTGGGCCCTGGATCTGCTGAGCATTCTGCTCGCAGTTCCTTCAAGTGAAACATTCCTGCAAATTGTTCTGATGTTTCAAGGAATTTGGCTTTTTTAAAAAATGTATTTAGTACAGGGTCTACAGGGTCTCACTGCACAGATTGGACTCTCGTTTTCAGCCTTCTAATTGCTGGGATTATAGGTGCGTGCCACCATACCCAATCTCAATGGCTGTGTCAGAGCTTTCCTGGGGCGGGACCTGCAGGGCTCACTGGGGATCAAACCCTAGACCTTACACCTGCCAAAGCAGGTGCTTTAATCCACTGAGCTATCTGGTCAGCCTGAATTTAATCCTTTCTTAAAGGATTTATAGATGTTTAAATAGCAATCTATATTGTACAGTTCAGTATCTTTTCAGTGTGGGAGTTTAAAGACCATTTTCTCAAGATACAGACTTCCAAATTCCTGTCAGAGGCATTTTATTCAATTCAGTGCCAGTCAGGAGATTCAACTGAAGAAGATGTCAGAGACACTGTCAGGGCTGGGATGGAATGGAAAGCACCCCACCTGCTCCTTGGCACCATCTCCATCTCTTCTGATCTCAGCGGGACATGGCGATGGTAATGACTTTATAATTACAACAAAAATATTTTATGAAAATATCTTCAGTACAAGAATGAGGCCTTGGGGGAAAAACAGTGTAAACATCTCTGCGTCGTATTAAATGGAGAATAATCTCCAGAGATGATTGTGGGCCCCTTCTTCTAGTGGGTAATGACTTTGCCTCTGGCTGAGTTGGCAAATGGACTTTGTCATTTTCTGTAACTTTCAGAAGAAAGGCAAGGAAAGAATAGAGCTGGAAGGGAAGCAGCTCCTCAGAAAAGAAGAGGGGAGGCCTTTGAGAAGATAGACCAGTGCAAATGAGAATTCTCAGACCTGTTGAAGCTGGCTGTGATTTACACATATAGTCTGCAAGCAGGAGGAGTTTGGGGAGATTTAAAACTTTTTTTTTTTGGGTGGTGGTTGTAGGATCTTGCTATGTGGTTCCGGATGGCCTTGTGCTTACTTTAAAGTGTAGCCCCCAGGCTGGTCTCAAACTCATAGAGATCCTCCTGTCTCAAGTCTCCCAAATGCTAGGATCACAGGCATGCACCACCATGCCTGGTTCCTCTGCTGGTTTGGCATGTGAGGTCTAGAATCAAAGGACCTTGTGCTTGCCAGGTAGGTAATTATGCCTTTACGCTATCTCCCAGCTCCTTGAAACCTTTTCCATGGAGAAGCTTTTTGGTCTTTTGGAGGGCCAAGATGGAAGTTGTTTCCCTGCACATGTTCCACAAGTGATTAAGTGCTTAATCACCAAGCTGTATCCTTCGATCAGAAACATTTTTGACACCCACAGGTTGGTAAAAGACAAGCTGTGCTAGCTTCCTGCTTCCTCTAGAACGCCTGGGTGCAGGGGCTGGAGACTATGAAGACCTATGGTGGTTAGGGGGCTGGCTGGGTAACTTAAAATAGGTGAAATTCTGTGATAAAAGTGAAGGCTTTGAGTTACACTGACATCATTGCCACCTTCTTTGGTATTTAAACTGACAGGGTTTTCTGATGCACTTTAGATGTCCATTTCTCCACTTCTTGATGGCAGGCACTACCATCAGCCTAGGCATGTTCTTACTGCTGGGGACTTCGTCCTCTGCTGCTAGGGCAACCCATGTCCCTGACTGTGTGCCTAGCCCTCCTTAGGCATTCTCATGCCCCAGCTCTGCCAGATGTTGTATGTAAGCAGTATGTCATTTTATGAAAGAAACTTAGATGTTGGTATATCTGGAGCAGGTTGTCTTGGAACAAACCCTTTGTGGATACAGAGTATCTCAGTTACTTTTCCTGTTGCAGAGACAAAATACTTGACACCTAAAATTCAAGGGGGCGGGGGGAACACTTTTGTTTAGCTCATAGTTTACAGAAGTTTCATTTCATAGATGGCGGGCTCCAAGGCAGAAGGGGACATGGCAGAAGGACAGTGCGGAGGAGGAAGAGTGCATTGCATGCAGAAGACACCAGAAGCAATGAGGGAGCTTAGTGGTGTCTTTCTTATCCTGTATCTTATCTAGACTAATCATGGCAGGTAGCATTCACACCCTTGATCCTAGTGTGCTTCAGCCCTAGCAATGCACCGTGGAATCAATTCTAGCACCACACACTCTAGATCCAACCACCTCTCAAAAAGCCCCACCTGTGACCTCATTAGGCTTTAGGGGAACATCTCAGTATAGACCATGACACTAAGGGATGATTGTACTTTGCCTTCAGAAAATGGAATGACTTCAATTCAGATGGCATGAGGAGGACTTCCATTTCATGTTGTTATTTGAAGCCTGTAAGCCAAAGTCTAAGGAATCTGCCCCAAGGAGACAAGGAGATTAGGGTGTGGTAGAACTGAGAGCAGGTGTGGCCTGATAATTATCAAAGCTCCATGTGACACATGCACAGAACAGTTCCCAAAGCCCTGCGTGTGGACTTTTACCAAGAACTTGAACAGGTTAACTAACCATAGGATGGCTTGGACCTGACATCGTGTGAGGAGTGTGTGATATTAAAAAGGACTGTCCACACTGAAGCTTTGCTCTCTTACATGGTAACCCATCCGCATGCTGTAGAGTGTCCTTATTTTCCTACTTTCACTTGGCCTCACCTTGTTCTGCAGAGCCTGTTTCTTTACCACTTTTAATAAAACTTCACTACTGTTTGTACTTGTCCTGACCAGTCCTTTGCTCAAGACATAAAAAAATTCTGAAACCTACCTCCAGAAGGAGACTCCCCAACTCTGGCAACACTTTGGCTTTCCATTAATTGTTGAAAAATTCCAACATAGACTATTGTGTGTCACATAATTTTAAATCCTAAGATGAAATTTCTTTGAAAGTGTTAGCCACTTATAGTTGTAGTCAAATGGGAAATCACTGATTGCTGCTCTGCAGAGCCTAAACTGGAAAGCTGCTGGAGTCGAGCACTAGTGTTTTCCGTTCTAGACACTGCAGCATGAGTCATGGTGCTGGTGCTGGTTGAGTCAGCCCGTGATCACGGAACGGGCAATGAGTTCAGTGTCTGCCTGGTGATGAGGGCCATGTCAGCAGGCCCGGCCAGCCACCCTGGGGGAAGGGCAGGGAGTGCAGGGCCTTGCTCTCAGCGAGTGGGACTGGGTAATTACAGCAGGTGTGCAATGCCAGTAGGACGCAGCTTAGTAATTATATAAAAAAAATAATAAACCAGTATTTACTTCTCATTCTAAAAAAGAAAAAGAATCATCGAGCAGATACGGAACCTCTACAGAGAGAAGTTTCCAGTGTGGCTTTAGCCAGTGGTGTCGCTTTCAATGCCAGAAAACATTTCTCTCCATGCTGAACAGATGACGGCTCCTGGTGTGAGAGTTTCCTGTGGCAGTCGCCTATGTTAAACAACTGCAAAGTGATGCGAAGCTGCAGTGGTGCAAATATAAGTTCCTAGTTATACCGTGAACTCCCGCTTCCCAGGGTGAGCCATTATGACTAAGCAGTTCACCACCTTTCACTGTTTTGAGATCGCAGCATTACTAATACATGATAGTGGATTTGTCACCACGCCTTGTTTAAGCTTCTGTCTGTCATACCTTTGTTTTTGACATTGTCTGGCATTTATTAAAAATGGAGTTTTTAGTACAGTTTTCTTTTTGCCAGTGCTGGGGATTGAACCTAGAGCTTGGCTCCTGCTAGGTAAGTGCTCTACCTACAGCCCTATATTTTAGGGTTGGTTGAATAACTTAATTTGCAAACAAAATAAGTCCAATGATATATTTAATAAGTGATAGGAGTTTGTACTCAATATAAGAAAAATTTTTTAAATTAATATTAACTACCTTAAGTTATATTTCTTATTGCTGAGACAAAATACTCAATACCCAAACTGAAGGGAAGAAAGGTTTAACATAAGCCCAGGTTTGTAGAAGTTTTAGGTCATAAAAGCTGGCTCCATGGTAGCGTGGCTTGGCAGAGATCACTAATAGACAGAAGAAAGTAGCAAAGCAACAATGGAGAGATGAGCCTCTTTGTTTCCCTTTTATCTACACTGTTGGGATTAGGGGCATACCAGTCCAATCAGTATGGGCCGATCTAGCAACCACCCACCCTTAATCCCAGTACTCTTAATCCCACGATTGCACACTAGGTTCAGCCACCTCTAAAACCAAACCAAACCCTATAACTGCACGGGGCTTTGTGGAGACCTTGAGACATAAACCATAGCATTATTTTATCAGTGTTTTTCAAAACTATTTCAGTACTAATTCACTGATGTTAATGTGGCAGGGGGGTGATTGTTCCTGGAGAACGTGGGCCACTATATGCTACACTTGAGCGTGGGACCTAGCTAAGGACCTTGCAGATATAAACGGCTGCTGGTCTGTCCCTCCTTGGGAAGGAAGAGGTGTGAACTGCACAGACCCTCTGTTGTTGGGCTGGGATTTTCATCTCTTCCCCGTTCTCACACACTTGTTTGTAGGGCATTGAGATCTTACTGATGAGACCGGGGAGATAGCTCTTCGGTTTAAGTGCCTGGCTGGCAAGCACAAAGTTCTGGGTTTGATCCCCAGTACCAAAAAAAACAAACAAAAAATAAAACAAGAAAAATGGAGATCTTACTGACGATGTTGGGTTGAGGCTGGGCTGGAATTGGATTCTCCTTCAACAACCTTGTTAAAAAATCAGTAATCCTGCACTGTGTAGCACAGTGGGATTGCTGTCAGTTATTACAGTGGTACTAGATCAAAGCTGTTGCTGAGTTCCTCCATTGTGCGTGCCCCTTTGGCAGAGCTGGGTAAACCGTGTGTGGAGCTGATGACACTATCCTGAACAGCAGTGTGAATCTGTGGCATAGGACATTGACACCAGCTGTGCCTCAGGTCACATAGCGAGTGAGCGTGGAGTCAGGAGATGGGTGAATTTACCAAATAATTGTTTTCACCCAGGTAACCTTTCAACTTTCAATTTTGTAATGAAGTTTGTTCCTGGCAGAAAGATCTACATCTTTCTTCTAACTATAAGGAACTCAATAATAAGAATAAGAATAAGAATAAGAATAAGAATTAGTTGTTGCACATTTTTTGTTTTACAAGTATTTGTGGTTCATTTTAAGTATGTGCGCTACGGTGACAATTTGCCGCACGCAGATGCTGACTCTCACCTATCTGATGCCTGGTGTGCATGATGCCTGGGATGTCAAATTACAGGTCTTTGGGGCTAGACAGGAAGTTTGAAGGTTTTGAGCTTAATCCGATACTTGCACACAATTTTTCTGTTCACGTGAGAGCAGAAGTCCCCTCTTTCAGTGGCTTGTAATGATCCCGCGGTTTTCTTTGTGTCAAGCTAGAATGTTCCTTCTGCACATTGGTCCTAGCTGGTTCCCAGCATAGACTCAGGCAGGCCTACTGATACTTGAATACCGATTTCCTGCCCTTTGTGTACCTTTCCTCTTGTACAGTAAGCAGATTGATTCTGTCCATGAGCCTTTATGTGACATATTTTTGCAAATTACTCATCACCCTGCTCACTTCTGCCTGGAGTGATACCAGGGGTGGCTGGGACTTGGGGCTGAAAGGTTTACCTTGTGTCCAAATGTGGCCAGAGACAGCTGGAAAATCTCAATGAGCCTTCATTGCACAAACAAAGTGGCCACTCATATTCCTATGTGGGAAACACATTAGTTAAATTTCCACTGGTTGAAAGTAATACAGTTACATGCAATCAACTGTGACTCTTATAATCTGAACATTTTACCCGATTTGAATAAAAGTAATGCTTCTTTTTATAGTTGCTGTCTTGCGTAGAATCTGGATCCAGTGAATGGAAAATTGATAATATTTGTGACCACCCTCCCTATCTTCCTTCCAGCCCTACAACTAGCAATCCTGTTGTTCGTGTCCTAACGGTGTCACTGGGGACACTGTGCTGAGCAAGAGTTGGCTTCCTCTGTGGAGAGAGGCTCTGAACAAGGGACTCAATGATTGTGATGGAAGGGTCTGGGAGAAGTTTGTCCAGTTACACATGATAGCTTGTCACTTATAGGAGCCTTGGCTGGCCTTACATTCTTTTCTTGTTTTTGAATTTCTAAAATGGGAATGATTCTTAGAGTAGCTGCCTGAGAGGAATGTTTAGAGACTTAAACTCAGAGGCAGTGAGATTTCTGTGAAGATCACTGTTAATGTTGCCCTCGTTACTGATGACTGATACTTTTTATGAGGTGACCGCAGGCTGATCTTCCATGCTAATCTCCCTTTCATTTCTCTACTATTTTCAGCCTTTTTTTTTTTTTTTTTTTTAATGTTTCATCTTTTCAAATATCCAGAAGAGCTGAAAGAACGTAGTGAGGGCCCCTGCATCACCACCTGGCTTCTCCTGCTCACGTTAGGCCTGCTTCACCACACATCTGCCATCCTTCTGCCGTTGTTTACAAACTCATGTTTGCCGAGAAAGTTGCCTGGTACTCATTTTCCCTGAGCAGTGGAGACCCTTCCCGCTGGTTCTGTTCATCTTGTCAACAGTGATGATGATGATGGGTATGATGACAACACAGGAACCAGTTCTGTATTGTTAGTTCAGTTTTAAACCTTCACTGCAACACTAGGAGTCAAGTGCTGTAATTGATCATCTGTGTGATAGAAGGAGAAACTGAGGCACAATGAAGTAAAAATGATCTGACCAATATACGACTAGTGAGGGACAGAATCAAAAATCAGGTTGTCATTGGGCCGCCTTCCTGCCTTCCTGCTTGTCTGCCACCTTCCCCTTCTCTCCCCTGCTCTCGAGGCCTCTCCTCCCCTCAATCCTTATCTGTCGAATTAGTGGGAAAAAGGTGTAAGGTACTATTTAGGAATATGAAAAACCTCTGCAGTTGTGGCACCAGGTGGCAACCGTGGCACCATCAATGCCACGTTGTGACACCATTAGTTAAAGCAAATGGATCATGTGTGCGGCTGAGTCACGTGTGTGACCGAGCCATGGTCTCCTGTCATGCTAGCTTGGGAGCTTTGCAGGATTTGGTGGTTTAATATAAATAAACAACGTTACTGGGATAGCTAGAAATAGAAGGTTTCTGGAAAGGAGGGTTATGTATATAATTTTACCTGAAAGAATATTGTACCTGTGTATGTTTTTCCTAACTGTGAGAAGATAAATTATTTCAGTGAAGGAATGCTGCCTGTTGGAAACTGTCTTACTGCCTCCAGATTTGTGTTCTTTTGTCTTAGAAGAGCAAAATCATTTTTGAGTAAATGCACCCCAAAATGTTTACTTTTACCATGAAATCCATTCTGATAGCTTTCAAACGATTTATAGTAACAGGTATCTAATCATGTTTCATGGGTCATCTTACCACTTTAAAAATATTGTCTCTTCCTTTTCTTTCCTCATCCTCATCGTTTTAAATTATTTTTGTCTAAGTTCACCAGCACATCACAGAAAATGAGAATTGCTATTTCACTGGGGACTTGGCCTTGAGCGGGGAGCTCCCGCAGTGAAGTATGTGTACAGCTCTGCAGCACTGGCCCAGGCCCACCACCGTAGGAAGACGCAGCACTAGGGATGGCGAGGAGGAATGAGGAGCTCTGGATGCAAAACGGCAGTTGCCTTGGTTTACTTAGACTGGCTGACGCGTAAAGGGTTTCCCTAAGCCCAAAGATACTCACTAATGGATGGTTGGAGCCACAGAACACTTGGGAACCATTTACTTCTTTTTTGTTGTCTTTTAGTGGGACCGGGGATTGAACTAGGGACCCTGCACTTGTCAGACAGGTGCTTGTGCTGCTGAGCTACCTCCCCAGCCCCAGCAACTACTTACTTCTAAAGCCAGGACATTGGCTTCTTTGTGCTGGGTAAGTTTTTTTTTAAATTAGAATAAAAGAAAAAAGAAACTATTTTTAGTTGACCCTTACCGTATTTGTATATGATTATCTGAAGAATACATCTTCTGACAGCTAAGAGCTAGTATCAGGGACTAGGCAGTTTTATTTTCCTGTTGTGAAATTTAAAAGAACATTCATTTTAGTGTCTCTTCGTTTATACATAAGAATAATTTATTTTGGGATCGCTATGTAATGATCATTCATATATTGCTATTTATTTATTTATTTATTTATTTATTTATTTATTTATTTATTTATTTATTTATTTATTTATTGTCTTTTTGAGACAGGGTCTCACCATGTAGTTCAGGCTGGCCTTGAGCTCACTTTGTAGCTCAGGCCGGTCTCGAACTCACAACAATCCTCCTGCCTCAGCCTCCCGAGTGCTGGGATTACAGGCATGCGCCACCATGCCTGGCTGTTATTTATTTATTTATTTTAATTAACAATCTGCCTCCGCATTATAGGCCACCCTCATGAACATTATTCTGAAGTTGCTTTTATAGGTGCCCATGGTGCAGAGCTAACGGCAGACCAGAGAGAGTTGCCTTTAACTTCCTGTTGAGGTTGAACATGGACAAGAAGTGGGGTGCTTTGCAGCGGAGGATGGGATCTGTGTTCCCTGCTGGTGGGTACACTTGTTCTCCTTCATGGCCACTGTGACTAAGGGTCTTTGGGACTCTGTACATCACACATTTTACTTCTGTGCCTTACCCATCTCCCAGTCTTCCATGCACTTGGTAATTTCTGGACTGAGGGTAACATAGCATTTCTTTGGTTTACATTTTTTACCTTCAGGGTGTTGAACTCCTCCTGAAGAAGCTGAGCAGATTTATTTTGACAGTACTGCCTGGAGAGCTTACCCATTCTACATAGGAAAATTCAAAATTACTGTTGTTTTTAAAAAAATTGTCTATAGCTTCATGAGCCACAATATTGTAAAAAACATACCTAAATTTAATAGCGGAATTAAAAGACTGTTCATAAAATCCCTTACTGAATCAGAGAGTTGTAAAGAGAAAGACATCGTTACCAGAGGTGAAACTACCTTCTGAGAAAATAAGTGAATACCATATTTTAGTCTTAAAGTGATTTCACTGATTCAAAGTAACTTAGGGTTTTGTTTTTCCCTTCTTGGGGTGTGTGTGTGTGTGTGTGTGTGTGTGCGTGCGCGTGTGCATGTGTTACTGGGGATTGAACTCAGTTGTTCTTTTTTTAAAGCCTCTTATATTGAAGCTGCACTCAGAAGCATCTTGCTCAGTTGCAGAGGCTGGGCTTGAGCTCACAGTTCACCTGCCTCAGCCTCCCGAGTGCTGGGACTGCAGGTGTGTGCTTACCATGCCTGGCTTTGTCTGCTCCCCCATGCGGATATCCTTATCCTGAAAGTGTAGGATGAAGGCACATGCGGGCCTGTGGGGAGCGTCTTGGTCACTGTGTGCAGCTGTGAGTAGGACAGGCGGCCTTCCTGATGTGGCCTGGCTAGCTGAAGATGAGATTGGGATGAGAGCAGACTGCTCTGGTTACCCATTGGAGGTCTTATTCAGGCCAGAAGCATGTCGTTAAAGCCGCCCTGTCTCCAGCTGATTAATAATGCGCTCAGCAGCCTAGCTGAGAAGGGAGGCTGTCGCTCTGCAAACACATTGGGTCTGGGGTAGGGTGAAGGGGACTAAGATGCTCTTGTCCTCAGGGAGCTGTACGTTCAGCAAGAGCTGTTCAAAATGTTTGCATCAAGTGCTACAGAGCAGGGTACACTCTCCGAATTCCTTCTAAATCAGGGATTCAAACTTGCTTTATTTCTGTTTTATGTATTTATTTAGTCTTTTTGAGACAGGGTCTCACTATACAGTGCAGGCTGTCCTTAAGCTCACTTTGTAGCTCAGGCTGGTCTCGAACTCACAATACTCCTGCCTCGGCCTCCCTAGTGCTGGGATTGCAGGCCTGCGCCACCACGCCCAACGTCTGTTTGGTGATATGTGGTGGCCTTGGCTGATCACGATCCAAGTCCTAATTCAAGAGGGCATCCTTAAGGTGTTGGCCAGAATGAAATTCTTGGTGGCTTTGATCGATGACAGCGAGTAGACCATGGGGCACAGGTGGAGCGGGACATCTGGTTCATGGACCAGCGCTGCTTAGGAAAGGGCAGCTTCAGGGATGAAGGGTGGCACCATCTGGATTGGCTTCAGGAGCACTTCTTCCCTGGGTGCTGCCTCTTTCCACCATGGTGCTCCTTGTAGACCTATGCTGCAGCCGGCTATCATGTCATTGAAAGCTCTAAAAGGTCCGCCATCACGTAATCCCTCACTTAGCTGCTTCTTTCTGGAACATCAATGAAGTGTACAGTTTGAATCATAGGCACTTAACATTAGATCAATAAACTTGTCTGCAATACATACATAACTTTGAAATATATTTATCTCATTCAAATAGCTGTGTGTGCACGTGCATGCATATGTGCATGTGTATGTACATGCATAAATGCATGTGTTTAAAGTGCATTCATGACCATGGCAGGGTAGTTTGGCTAGAACCTGTTCTGTGGGTCTGTCATGTGACTGTTAGGGAACTAGGAAGCCAGATACACCTGGAGGAAATTGTATTTCTAGGCTTTAGTTGATTAACTGGTATAATAGGGCATTAAGGAATATTCAGCTCAGCCTTTTATGGAAGTGCCATTGCTCCTTAACTATTGTGAGCATCACAAAGTTGATGTTTAGGGCATCGTTGTTGACTCTGCTCTGTGCCGAGAAGCTTTTCCATGCACCCTCTCGCTTAGATTTGTGAGCTACAGGCTGTGTTGTGCATGTTTATAGCTGTGGTGTGAAGCACAGGGAGCTCAGATTATTTATTTGCATCCTGCAGCTGCTAAGCAGTGGGGCTGGCCCAGGCCTGTGTCCTTAATTACGTCTGTGGGAATTGCCTGGCTTGCAGAGTACACGTGGCTCATCTGGGAAGCCTCCCTTTGCATCCCAGTGTCTTGATTCTCTGCCTTCATGTAAGTCAGGCCAATTCAGCACAGCCTGTGTTGGATTTACCTGGCATATTCAGGGAACTCAGAGGAGGCCCCTGCGGCAAGGTCTCTGCACTGTCCCTGGATGTCCTCCCACCCTTCTGCGTGGCTGTGTTCTCTGCTTTGGACCAACATACACCTACCTGCCTGGTTTGTTTTCCTGTATGTCCTTCAGTAATTTTCCCACCATGGAGTTTCCCTGGAGATGAGAAAGATATTTGCAGTAAAATACTAGAATTTGGAGTCATTCCTACGAAAGTGTATCCCATTGGCAGAAAAATGCCCCTCCAGTGCTCAACGGGAAGGGCCAAATGGACTAGGCCTTGCACGGTGTTTGGATTCAAATCTTAAGGTTCCTTTTTTAAATGAATGACTTCGAGAATTTTTAATAAATGATTTTAGAACATGAATTTCTCTGAATAGTGGCCATCAAAATAATTAGCCCAGTGGTGAACACAGGCAGAAGCAGGTCGCCAGCAGCAGAGCATGGCCGCTGTGCTGCACTTAGCATGTTCACTGTGATCTTTAGGCAAGTGTGAAGTCCTGTATGCCTCTAGCTAGCAGTCTGAACTGTCGCTAGTGCAGCGAGGGCTTTGAGTACCTCTGCTTCCTAGACCTGCTAATCCAGTCATCCCTAAGAACCCTTTTTCAATTTCTAGAAGGGAAAGGAAGTAGTCTTGAACAGCTACTGTAATATATTCATTGTGGTTTAGATTTATGATAGTTTTATGCTTTTACTACATTGTAGGTAATAGTATTTATTCCTATGTATGTACAGTATATATAGTGTACTTATGGTTATGTCAAAGTAACTGACAGTTGAAATACTTTAAATTATTCTGTTTTGTTTTGTTTTTGGCAGAACTGGGGATTGAACTCAGGCCTTTGCGCTTGCCAGGGAAGTGCTTATTCCAATATTTTAAATTATTCTAATGGCTTGCATTTGTTTTGTCTTTACATCTGAGCTCTTTTAAATTAATTAATTAATTTGCATAGACTGTATGTTGCTCATCTTAGCTTTTGTAATATTGTATCTCAGCTTTCATGTAATGTTTAGGGATACTGTTGCTAATTTTAAGGGATACTATATGTGTACACATACACAAATATATGTTATAGATGATTTTCTAATTGCATAGCTTCTAGCAATACATTGCAATAAAAATTAGGGTAGTCAGTGGCTTTTAACTGCTTATCCAAACCTGCCTGTATATTAGTGATATGTTATACAGACATTCAGATTTGCTTGTAGAATGAATAAAATTGTGTTCTTTGGAAAGGATCAGTTTCTCCAATGCAGTTTCCACTGTCTTGAAATTAAAATGAATTAAATTGGTGACTTTAAGCATCAGCTCTTGAGTCACTGAGTTGCCCTGTTAATCTCTTGGGTCATGCAATTTAGTGATACAATTGGTGTTAGCCCGACCATTTCAAAGGCAAGATTAACAAGAGCTCATTTTCCAGCTGTCCATGTAGGAGATTACTGGAGAATGTGCCTTGTCACTGGAGCGGGCAGGATTGGCTAGTGACTGCATGGAGCCTGTTCTACCAACAGCCACCACTCGAAGGTAGCTACACCCTCACACTGTGCTGTCTTCCTTTTCTTGTTGTGTGGCTATCATGTCCGTGACCTCAGGCACTGTAGGGACCGTGGGAGGCCTGAGGTGCCAGACCTCTGACAGCACCACCAACCCTGTTATCTGCTTGGGCATCTAAGGATTTGCAAATGGTTTTCTTGTTTTTCATTTTCAAACAATTTTCCTCTTCATACTTCATTTTTGTTTGTTAAAGAGAGTAAAAGTTAGAATTAAAACCAAAAAAATTACGATACAGAATTTTACATAACAAAGTGATATGAATTTCACCGTATTTGCTGTAATACAGTGTTGTCTTCCAATCATTTATTCATATTAGCAGATATGTGCATATAAAATTGGAACAAGAAAGGAAAAATTAAGAAATTAAGAGAGGTCCAACTAAGTAGCTCAGCAGATTGTCTGCTTAGGCAGACACAGTGGCTAGGGTTCAGTTCCCAGTGTCATGCCAGCCTCACCCCCAGGGCGCACTGAGACAGCAGTTGGGACTGGACGTGGTGGGTGCCCCTGTAATCCCAGCTCTTGCGAGGCTGAAAACAGACAAATCACTACGAGTCCGATGCACATAGTGAGATCCTGCAGACCCTTACTAAAAAAAGACAAAAAAAATTAAGAGGAAAAAGTACAATTGAAAAAAAAGAAGACAAAACAAATTAAGTATTATCTGCTCTCATCACACTTTCATAAGTCCTTTTCTGATAAAGCTGTAGACTTACTCTGTGAAGTGGACTGTCATTAATCTTTTTCTCTGCTTTGGTTTTTTTTTTTTTCCCAAACTGAAAACTAGAGACACAAATACCATTCTTCTCATTCACTGTGATCTTGGGAAGAACACGAAGATAACCAACGCCATAAAGTCCTTTGAACTTAGAACAGGAAGACAGTCCAGTTGTAGGACTCTTTTGTCTTATTTCACTTTTATGTGACATTTAAAATGTTAGCATTGACTACACATCAGGGAAGGAAATCTCATTCTAAGTGACATTGCTGGGATGATGGATGGCCTGTGAAATATTAGTGCTGCATGTAGAAACTAAGAAAACACACTTATAAACTGTTAAGACCAAGTCGCTTCCTATTTCTTTCCAAAGAATATAATGAGAAATGCAAAAGTCGAAAGTCTGATGGTAAATCTGGGCCATAATAAAATTAAGAACATACTCTTGGATTTTATGAATCTTTTGTGTGTAGTCGTGTTTTATAACTCAGTTTCAACAGAAATAACTAATGTGTAATTCATAAATGTTTTGCTGTGTGGTAATTTTTATTTCTTCTATATTTTTGTAGTCCAATGCGATTGCCACTAGCTATAAAAGCTATATTAATTTAAATGAGAGTAAAAAGTTCAGTTACTCAGTCACACTAGTCATACTGCAAGTGCCTGTTAATAGCCAGATGTGGCCTGTGGCTTTAGTACCAGAATATGAGATACACAGAATATTCTGGAAAATTCTGTGAGAGGGCTGTGTTCCAGAGAAGCTGAGGAAAGACAGAAGAATATCCCCATGCTTCCTTTATCCAGAATTACTCTTTAGAATTTAAATAGAATCTCTCATTTTATATTATCACATTTTCAGTATGGTTTTATGTGATTAAAACACAGGAAAGCAGTTGGGCAGGAAAACATTCCTCTTAATTTGATCATCATCCAGGCAGGCAGCACATGGAAAATACAGTTGTGGAAACAACCCTTTGTTTTCAAGCTGCACTTTTCCCATAAGGATTTCCTGACTTACCTAGGTAATGCATTACCTGTCCCAGCCTAGCAGTCATGTGTTACTCAAATTATTATGTCATTACTTCATACATAAGAAACCCAACTATTACCTTTAGCAAAATGCCCTCACTTACATGAGATCCTAAATTTATTCAGTCTTGGGCTATATGACCAGGGCACCTCCAGAGTCTGGCCTTTCTGCCCCTTACCCCCTGCCCCCACCCCCACCCACCACCAGCAGCTGCCCCAAGCTGCCTTCTGACAGGCCTTGCCTTCCTGCCCTTGAGCTCTCCTGCACCTTTCAGTCTGAATTTAACACAGCAGTCAGCACCATGCCCCGTCAGAGTGTTGGGACAGTGCCTCACAAACTACCTGGAGGCCCTTTACTCTGCTTGTCACCACCCTTCTGACCGTGGCTGTGTTTACTCCCCACAGCCCACTGTGGAATTTTGTTTCCTCCTGGACGCTATGTGTCTAACCTGTCCATAAGAGAGGTCTCACAGACTATTTATGGGTGCCAGGCACCCCACCCACACCCAAGCAGCAAGTGCCCCCCATTTCCTTCTCGAGCTGCATTTTTCTCCATAGCATTGTCACCGTGGGCATCCATGTGCCTTGTTTATTTGTGTGAAGTTTCCCCTCCCATTAGAGTATATATAAGCTGCTTGAAAGGAAGGCTTTGGGTCTTTTTATCCTTAGTGTCTAGTACCAGTCAAACCCTTAGTAATTATTTGTTGAATAAATGAAATAATTACTCTAGTATTTACATTTATTTATTTTAATATATTTGGTTGTTATAGGGTCTCACTATGCAGCTCTGACTCATAGTGATCCTTCGAGGGGTGGGGGCTGGCCTGGCTTGTGGTGCCAGGATCTAAGCACAGTCCCTGCGCTTAGTCTGCTGAGCTATCTCACTGACCCCACACTCTAGTATTTAATAGCAGTTGCCATTTAACTGTTTCCACAGAGGAGAATAGGCACAGGGAGACGGGGGCAAGAACATGATTTAAGACTTACAGGCCTGGCTATCCCCTTGCCAGCCTCCTGGTGGCTTAACAGCCTCGGAATAGGCAGAGGGAAGAAAGGATCCTCCCAGTTTTGGGTAGGTGCCTGTTTGTCAGAGCCTAGAGTGAAAGCATCACCCAGCTGCCTGCCTTGGAAGGAGAAATGATGAATTTTGAAAACGGAGAGTCAGAGTGCCCTTGCCTTATGCTGAGAGGTGGTTGATGTCATACAGGGCCATCGGCCTGTTTCTGAGCTGGAGAGGAAAGCTTGGGAAGGGGCATTAACGGTAAAGACCAAGGGTCACTTTCTGTGTGCTGCTCTGTGGAGGAGACCTTGCAGCTGCCTGTGCAGTTCGTGCCCAAGTCCTCCACCTCCTCATTTTCTTCCTTGTGTGCAGACTGAGTTTGGTTTTTAAATCTCTGCCTGTACTCTCAGCGTGTCTAGAAACTTTCACTTGGTGTGGCTTTTTAGTTCCTTTAATGAATGAATGATGGTTTGATATTCTCTGAGCAAAATATTTTCCTGTATAGCAGATCTCATTCATTTGAAACTTTGAGAAAGATATGGCCCTATCAAAACAAGAAAAACCAAACCAGCTTTCTCCTTAATAGCATGGCCTTTTCCGTGCCCGTTTTAAACAGCAGATTACCTTAGGTTTGAATTGTTTATTGATTGCCATAAAATAGTATATAATTATTTCTGTTTTTTTTTTTTTTTATGTGTGTAAATTTGGCTTCACCAGCACTGTGATCACCCTTTATAAATTGTTTACTTTTCTCGATTTAACTCTTTTGTCCTGGTGACACAGTCAAGGGGTCAGGATATAGCAGGCAACCAGGTATCCATAAGCCTTTATTATATCAGATTTTGCTTACTGTATCCATTGCTGGAAATGACATGCCCAGCCCCTGGCAGCTGTAGAAGACCAAAGCTGGCAATACAGGGGCAAGAAACTCCCAACCTGAAAGAGATCTGGGATGAGTTCTCTAAAATCCAAGAAGAATTAATGTGGGAACGCACAAGATGGGCATGAAGTGTGACAAAACTATGGTCAGTTAATAAGATTACAAGTATAGTTGCTCAGGTGAAATTGATTAAATTGGAATAAAATGGTGAAGTGAGTCATGTAGCAAGTGGCCGTGAAGTCTGACTAGGCTTTTCGGGGGGAGGGGAGTTTGGGTTAGTGACCTTTCTGTTTTTTTCAAGGTGATTGATACCTATTTAGAATATCAGTCCCAGATGTCCATCCCTAGGGATATATGTAGGTGCATTTGCTTAATCTTTGGTCTTGAGGTCTGGCCCACAGAAGGTGCCTGCCTCAATTGTAAGGTATCCCATCTTCTGCTGGCTCCTTTGAGGGCCCAAACCTATCTGGCTGCTTATAGCACTTCTGTTGAACTCAACTGCCTATAACACTGGCACCTGTCTTTCTAGAATGAGCATGGCAGGCAAAAGGCCAGGACATCAGTACCTGACAGTTCACTTTTCCTCTACGACCTTAGCCCTTTCTTGTGCTGTTCACTTGGGAATTAGCTATTAGATCTGTATGAAATGAATCTAGAAAAGCTGCAAACAATGGGGTTGTAGGTACTTTCCTTGTAGGATGTGACTATTAAGTAGGAAGGGTGTGTCAGTTCCATGGTAGTTACCAGGCAAACACAGGTGGAACCCAGCATTTATAATGAGATTTGCTAATGTCAGAGACATTTTGCCTTCTAAAATCTTTAATTTTTCACTATTGGAAAGGGGATAGGGAAGAGCTGTAAAACATTTTGCATTCATTCATTCATTCATTCATTCATTCATTCATTCATTCATTCATTCATTCATCTACTCTTTCAACAGATATTTGATCCCCTTGCTTGTGCCTGACATTATACTTAGCATTGAGAAATAGAGCTTTGAATAGGACAGAGGTGGTCCTTCTCCCTCTTAGACATGTTACATATACAATCCCTCAAGTAATTAATTACACTTGTGCAAGGACTTGGAGAGTGTGTGCCCAGGAGACCTGGTGGTGTAGCCTGTGCAGAATGGAGGAGGGAGAGGAGGAGGAGAATAACTGCCTGCTGAGATAGTTAGCTGCTTCGATTGCTCTTGGCAGCCACTGCCACCAGCACGCAGTGAGCAGTGAGAGCTTCACCCAGGCCTGAGCTTGCTGTTCGTGGGCGTAGTGAGAGGAGTAGGGGCACGCAGGCTGGCAGAGGTTGAGCATGGGGGCAGAGTTTCAGTCCCGTGTCAGTGGGATGAAGCAGGCCAGGGCCCACAGACAGGGAAGAGGGAGGCAGCCCTGCAGCATTGGGCAGGAAGCAGGGATGGGAGTCACTGAGCCAGGAGCTAGTGATCTGCACCTTGCGGATTCCCATCCAGCTCATCTGGGGTGCGGCCTTAGGGTCTGCATTGCTTTATTTGTTTGGTACAGGATCTCACTATGTAGCTTGACCTTGCAGTGATCCTCCTGGTTTCAGCCTCCCCAGCATTGGGATCACAGGCATGTGCCACCATGCCCAGACTTGGTGGCTGGCTCAGTGCAACCCAGGGGTGGGGCTGATGCGGCATTCAGGACCAGGGAGGGATTGAACCCGAAGTGGCTTAGTCCACCGAGCTATCTTGCTGGTTCTAGAATCTACATTTCTTTTTTGGTCAATATTGTCAAATGATGTATTGAACGTCACCAGTGAAACCTTTTTTCACAGATTGGCTCCTATCTGTAGCCACACATGGAGTACTGCCCCATTTCTATTATTCTACAGAAGCTGAACCCTAGGTCAGGTTTTCCTATTGCACATACAGTGTCCAGGCCTATATGGCTTTGGTCATGACCACCATTTTACATTATGGCTCCATGAATCAAGATTTCTAAACATCTTCCTAAGTGACACCAGCCCCTGTGACCTATGGATCCCACCTGGGTATTAGGAGGTTGCGGGCACAGAGGAAGATGCCAGAATTAAAAATGCTAGAGGGTGCTGGAGATGTAGTTCAGTGGTAGAGGGTTTGCGTACAGTGGTTGAAGCTCCGGATTCTGTTGCTAGCAACAGGAAAAACAAACATAAATCTAAAGGTGGCACATTTGAAGCTATAACTAATAAGGGTAAGATAGAGTAGAGGGAGGGCTCAGCTGATCACGTCTGCACGACTGCATGGTAAAGTCAGTGCGGAGTGGAGCACGTTACATGCGTTGTCTGCTCCCTAGGATGGGCTCAGCGAGGTCTGTATTAGATCCCTGCTGTACAGACAAGGAAACTGAGGCACAGGAGGCCTTTCCCCTAATTGCCCATGCTTGTTAGTGGCTGAGCTAGAATTAAACTGGGGCAGTGCGAGTGGATGCTCCACTGTCCCCAGGTGACACGTGGGGGGCAGATACTTGAGGAGACTTTGAGTCAGATCTTGGCATCATCTGTGCATGAAGCATTCTACATGGCACTCCATTTAGTTCTTCACATCATCCTGAGTTCCATATCATAAGCATTTTAAAGGTAAGAAAAATCAGAATCTGGCCAGGTGCTTGGTCAGTGGGAATGTTTCCAAGAGATTTCAGATTGTCCGGATCCAAAGTCTGTTGTCCTTAGCAGCAGCTTTTGCTACATCCCAATGTAGAGATGGGAGTGTTCTCTCCTAGTCTGAGATTGGCAGTGGCTCCCAAGGGAGTCATTTTCCCAGTGCTGAGTCAGGCCACATCCTAGAGAACGCGGCTCTAGGAGTGATGCTGTGGGTAGGAGCCTGGGCTTCAGGCTTGGCTCTGCTCCTAAGGAGCACATTTACACACATCTCCCATGGCATGATTCTCGTTCCTCATATGTATCACATTCCTCATGTGTCCATACAGGGATAGTAAAAAGGAGCTCTAATTTAGAAGCAAGGAAAGCAGTTCCCGCTGGTTAAGGCTGGAATTACCCTTGGCCTCATACCGCCTGGATATCAACAATCATGTTGCCCAGTGGTCAGTGTCTGTGTGCTGTTGTGTGCTGCTGTTTATCATGCTTTCAACCTGCATCCATAGCAGAAGTGCATTTTATGTTGACTTTGGGCCATGTGTACACAATCTGCACTCATGCCTGTGCACACACATGCGTGTGAATGCTGTGTACATCCAGATCGTGAAAACATGTTTATGGCAGTGCTTGTGTTTTTTACTTTCTTTTTCCTCTACAGATTTTTAGTGTACATTGGTTGCACAGATTAATGAGTTTCATTTTGGCAGATTTGCATATGCACATTAATCATTCCTCCATCATCTACCTGCCCTCATTCTCCCTTGTAGTTGGACATGTTTTGGGGAGGGAGTTCAATGTATGTGATATATTTTGATCATATTCTTGGTTTTCTTTTCTTTTCCAATTCAGTTTAGTCTATTTTATTTATCTGCTCATTAAACTCTACTGAATTGCTTTAACTGCTCACCAATGAGTTGTAGCCCTCAGTGCGGAAAATGTTAACATCAATTATGTGTGTGTGTGTGTGTGTGTGTATATATATATATATATATATATATATATATATATATATATATATAATGTTTTTCATATCATTACTCATAATCGTCTTTTCTCCTCCTTCTTACAACTTTCTGAATCCAACAAACATGCTCTTTTCATATAATGACATCAAATCTCAATCACATGCCCTGAAGTATATACCAAACATACTTTGTAACTGTGCTCAAGAGGAGAGAAAATGTGTAGGTTCCTATTTGAGGGAAACACTAATGTGGCCGGTGGGAAGGAGGGAGGAAGCGACCTGGACCCCAGTGGCTTGGGCAGGTCCCTGATTGTGATGGCCAGGGTAGACTCTCTGGCTGCTCTGAGATGATGTTGGCGGGTGGGTACCGCAGCAGAAGGGGAGAAAAGGACAACGAAGTCTGGTTTCTTGTTGCAGACCTGCCACTAGCCAGTTTTCAGCATTATGCTGTCTGGGATGTGAGGTGAGCCTGGTCTGGTGCTGAGGACTTCTCCAGTTTTCTTAGCAAGTGATGGTTCTTGTATCTACATTTTTGCAGGTGAACACAGGCTCAGAGAGGCTGTGCACCTGCTCAGGTTCAAAGGCTGATAGTGAGTGGTGGAGTGGGAACCCAGACCCAGGCCTCCTGTCCCTGGAGTCAGTGCTCACGGTCACTGAGCCGCAGCTGTTGCTGCCCCTCATGTGTGCCACACGCAGGACAGAGCACTGGGCTCTGGAGTTTGAGTGGGATCATGAGGATGGGAGCTGATTCGTTAGTCTGGTGCATGCAGACTAAAGGACTGTTGTTTCTCTGGCTTCTCCTGTCTGGGATTTGCTTGGATTCTGCACCCCTTGGGTCCTAGTTCCATTTTGATTATGAAAGATATTCTGTTGCCTGCCAGTAGATTTATTTCTTGCTAAAATTGCATAACTTGAAACAAAGTATGAGATGTGATACAAGAAGACACATCGTTTTCCCTTTCCTGGTCTGTTTCTTTTCCTGTAAGGCGAGGAACGGGATATGCTCAGCCCTAGAGCCTTGTTGGCACTACGATTTTCCTGGCATCCTGGCAACTCCTCATGTATGCACTGGAGGAGAGGCTGGGTGGCCCCATGCCTGGGAGTGGGACATGTGATTAATTAATTGGGTCAACATGAACATGAGGTCAGATGGTGCTTTTTCTGCAGTCCTGGGTTGATTGTGGCTCTATTGTTTATAGCCCACTTAAAATATAAATCAATGTAAGAGTGTGATGGCCAGGGGAGGTGTCACCATGCATCTCACACAAAGACCTGGTGACCATGCATGTTGTTCACCCAGCACTGAAGGAGTGCGAGGTTCAAAGGCCTCAGCAAACCTTGTCTGACCTTGGACCGTGAGATGGCTCCAGTCTGGGAATAATGGTCAGTGCGCCAGTTGAGGAATGCCCACCGGGTTTGTGGTGCTCTACAAGTGGGCTGCCATTAGAAATGTTGTGCCATTTCTGTGCCTTTAAAATAATGTGATTTTCAAACAATCAGTGTCATGCATTCTAGGAGTTTATAACCTCCTCATATTTTAAAAAGGGATCCAGTGGTGAATTGATGTTGATTTGAACAAGAGTCAAGTGGTTGTGTGTCAACACCACAGCTGTGTATAAAATACCATTTCGGTGTCACAGCAGAAATAATCAGGTGAAAAGAAACGGATTTACACAGGTGTTGGAGCACAAAGATCTCCCGCCCCAAAAAAGGCATCAAAATAGAAGACCAATTTGGATGTCTCTTTGTCCCTTTCACTGGGGCATCAGTTCCAGGGAGCAGCGACCCAAGGGGAAGTTGGGTCCTCCCAGTGGACATTTACCTGGGACTAGGTGTTCCTAGAAGTCCACACAAAGCACAGACACCCAGGGGATCAGAACTGGGAGAGATTTGGAGAGGGCTTAAGTCCAAGACCCTGTGTTTATAAAGGTAACTTGGAGACCTCTTTCAGCCTCCTTGCTTTAAAGTCGGTAAAGCAAGAGAGTATAATGTGCTCACAGGAGGGTCTCTAAGGCCCCGTCAGTTTAATGCTATTACACTCTCGTTATCATTTTATTGTAACTTTGAAGTGTAAACAGTACTGCTCAGCACTGTACACGCGTTGAGCCCCTCTAATCACATATATTAACTCATTTCACTGCCACCGCTCCTTTTACTGTTTCTTCTCTCATATTACACAGGAGGAAGCAGGCACAGAGAAGGCTCAAAAATGAGCTCAAAATCATATCAATAGTGAATACTAAAACGTGGGTTCATACCAGGGCAGTCTAACCCCAAAATTTGCCTCTAAATTACGGACTTGGGAATTGGTGACCTTTTTCTCTTAAGTACAGTAGGCTTTGTGAGCTATAGATCTCTTGTCACCTCTGCTGGATGCAGTTAGTGGGGGGGAAGGGGATGGAAGTCAGTGTGGAACACTGACCAAATGAGCACCACTGTGTTGTAATAAAATTTCACTTGTAAAAGTGGGACTGGGCTGGATTGGGTCCAAGGACCATAGTGTGCAAACTGAGCACTTCGCTTTTAGACCATCTCTTAGGTAGTGTCCTGTAGCATTGGCCGGGTGGGATGGTGGGTGTGAGAGCCCTGCATGGAGTCCTGAGGCTCAGAGCAGGAGAGCGTTAATTCTCTGTCAGCCTTCTCTGTGACCTTGCACAAGTCCCGTCGCATCTGTCACTCCCAACTCCCTACAGTGTGATCCTGAGCCTTGCCACCTGCCTCTCTCCCTCATCTAGGGGCATGTGTGAGTGTGCATGCTTCTCTGTGCTTGTGGGCCAGGGTGCGTGCGGTTTTTATGTGGTCTTGTCTGCAACACTGGGAACTGGGCATCAGGAAGAGGGAGTAAGTATTCAGTGGCATTTATCATTTAGGTCACTTGTAAATTGTAAAACCCTTCAGTGTAGGAGACCATTTACTGAATGCTTGGCACGTGGAGCCCAGTTTCCAAGTAGGGTGCACCCTACTTGGAGAGGATGTGGTTTTGTAGGTCGTGGATTTATGGGTGGGCTGCAGAACAGCGGGCTTCAGACGTGAAGCTGGATTTCTTTTAGTTTCTAATGAGTGTGCAGTGAGAGAGTTCCATAGCCGGCCACACTATATATCCTCTCCATAAGAAGATCAAGGCTTCTTTGCTAAGGTGTAAATCTCACTATGGAGAATTTTTATAAGTTTTAAAGTGAAATTTTGAATTTAAAAAAAATTGAACTGAAAAGTCTCTGAGAAAAGGGGTCCGCTGGCTGCATTTCAGTGAAAGGGACAGAAAGCCCGTTACAGAAGTTGGGAGTGTGGCTTGCATGCTAAGGCCCTGGCAGAAGAAAGGGCCTTCCTGGAGGGGGCACAGCAAAGCCACCACTTGGCCTTTGTGGGAGAGGTTCCCTGGCCAGGCCCGTGCACTCCCGCTGATGTCCCCTTGGATATTTATTGATATATTATTTAAACTTTGCAAGAAAGTCTTTCTCCTTCAAGGCCAAAAAAATGTGCACAGAATAGAAATTCTCCTCCTAGGAGATGTCTTTGTCGTTGAGGTTTTTGTTGTTTGCTTCCTTCTGTTGACAAAATCTGGCATTGGAAAATCGAAGCGTGGCTACCTGATTGCGCTTCGGGAATCTAAGTCAGAGATGCTACTGTTTAAGTTATGTTAAGAGGTGGCATCTAGTACAGACAGGTGCTGAGATCCGGGCTCCTGTGTGCGTGCCTTTGACTTTCGTCCCCACCACCGAAGAGTCCTGTTTGCCCCTCTTGTCAGAGGCCACAGGATGCTCCTCCGTGGTGCTCTGCAACCCGTAACCCGCTGGGTAACTGACGTGCTCCTGTTTATGCAGCCAGGAAGTGGCAAAAAGACTAAATTCATCTTCCTGTTGCCCAAATCCCAGCAAGAAGGACCCGTAGTTCTGGTTTCCTGGAATGGGAGCTTGCCTATGCCCAACCCGGAAGTGCGGGTTATCCTAAAAGCAGGATGCGGCCCACCCTGGTGCTCCTCCGCCAAGGACCTGAGCGAATGGAGTTTCTGGTGCTGTTTCTTCCCATCCTGCTAGAATTGGTGGGAAGCACCGCACATCCTCTGGGTGCTTCAAATCCTAGGGCAGTTTACAGCCAGCCAGGGAAACTGGGTGCTTGAGTTGATTGGGGTTCCTAGTGCGATAGAAATGTATCAGGGTAGCTTGCTTAGATAGCGCAAGATGCACAATTCTGCTTGGACCAGGAGCATTTGTGGTTCTCATTCCCTCTTCAGCATACTACCACACAGTTGTGCTTGCAAGTGTGAACTCCTTCAATATGGTGGGTGACTTTGGACGATTTCCCATAGCTGACCAGCAAACATGGGATCAGCCTGCACAACACTTGTGTGGCTTCTTGGTCTCCTTCTAGAGCCTGAGGTCCCTTCTAGATGTGTCTCCTTTTAAACAAATTATTCTAGCCTATGTCCAATTTCCAAAGAACACTATGTACCTACCCCTCCTTTGAAAGGCTTTTGAAGGCAGGGAATTGACTGGGACAGTGTCGCAGACTGGGGCCTCTATTGCTACCAGGCAGGGCCAGAGATGGTCACCGAGGGAACTTGATGTGTCTGCCTGTGGCCACAGTGTGGGTCTCCACCTACAGAGGAACCCATACAAACGTGGGGGCTTTTCTTCTCATTTTGAGTGCACAGACCCAGTGACTACCCATCTGCCACCCCAGGAGCACCACTGGTGATGGCTGGAGAGGAGAGCGGGTCATCTGGTGTCCCTGGCTGGTTGAGGGGGACGTTGTTGTCAAGGGTTGGAAAGGCGGGACGGTGTGCGTGCTGGTGAGGGCTGCCCTGTGTCAGGTGTCTGGGTACATGCTTGGAAGTTAGTTTTAAAGACTTATTAATTAGACTCACACAGGGGACCTAGTAATCACATAATTGCCCATCTGCTCATTTCTAAAACGGCGTCAGAGTTTCTCATGATTTTTTTTTTTTTTTAAGTTCATGTTTTATTCATGTTTCTCTGTGACTGTGTAAGGGATGCAGTCCTCCAGTGTGCGGGATCTCTTCTGTGATGGGTGTTTGTTGTTGTTTTTTTTCCCCCAAAAGATAGAAATAAAATCCAGGCTATGCCATGATTGCTGTAGAGCAAAGGCCAGGAGTGGAGGACAGAGCGATGGCACCAGGAGGAGAGATCAGGCCAGACAGGGGAAGCAGCCTGGAAGGCCAGGGTGGCCACAGCAGAGAGAGGCCTGGGGAAGAGTGGCCCAGCCACGAGGGGAATCGCAGAGAGAGCACTGCTGACCTAGGTCGGCAGCAGTGGAGACACAGGGACAGGAGGATGTGACCAAGGCCAGCAGTGATCACCCAGGCTTGCTCGCACGCAGGCAGACAGGCAGACAGGCAGGCAGGCAGCCTCCGGTGCCCAGCATCCCTCCTCCCCCTTGTGATTCTTGCAGCTTTGCACTTCTCCTCGCTCTATAGTTCTGCGCTGGTCTGTGTTTTCATGTGTGCATATTACTGTGGGCTCTGGCTCCTGGAAAGGTGAGATTTGAGAGCCAGTGTCATTGGGACACTATCTCAGGAGCAAGATCTGTATGTTCAAATCCCTGGTCTTTTGTGGCTGCCTTGCACAGATCGCACTGTCTGGTGCCTCCCCTTCCTCATCTTAAAGTAGGGTGCAGTGAGGATCAGTCAAGGTGGTGTATGAAGACCTATGAAAGACAGTGCATGCAGCGAGAACTGGGTGGGAGCTGTAGGATCAGTTCTCAGAGTTCAGTGCACTTTTTCGAACCCTGGAGAGCCAACCAGTTCCTGCCTGGGGCTTTGGCCCGGTGCCCCCTGACACTTGGACAGGAGGAGACTACTGGAGTGGGGCGGGCCAGGCTTGGTCCTGCTTTGTGCTGAGCTGGCTGCGGGATGAATTTCTTTGAATGTGTTCTCAGCCTCTACAGTTGGGGTTTTACTTAGGAGGTCTTGATTAGGTGATCTTGGAACCTTTCCGGCATGTAAGTTAGGACTTTATTTCTATACAGAGGTTTTGTGGACTTGAGATTCTTGCAAAGAA